>OMLM01012091.1:0-40413 GCA_900302695.1 Helostoma temminkii
TATATATATATATATATAAAACAAATAAATTGAATAAATTGAAAACTACTGCACAAAATTTACAGATGAAAATTTTGTACCCCAAATTCAAATTTGGTCTCCAACATTCTGGGTTTCTAACACCTGTGATCTGAACATCCAGGACATTAATTGCTGTGGAAACAGACGATCTGCAGCCTCATTAGCATTCAGATGGTCACACAGGGAGAACAAACCTCAGCTGAGAGCAGAGCCAAAGCACACAGCCAATAACTGATAGCAACACAATAATGTAGTTAATCTGTGGGATGAACCTCAGGAGGACGGAGATGATGAAGTGAAATGTGCATCGCAGCTGTGGTGGAGGAATTTTGGTTCTGTCAGATGTGGAGTTTAAAAATGTCGGAATGTCGAAGTGGAGGAGGCTGTGGAGGGAAGATAAGCAGCAATGGCTGCTGTCCTTTCCAAGGCATTTATCAAAGATGGTGAGAGGAACAATGAGAGTGTGCGTGTAAACATACATCTGCCTTTTACTGAACCTGCATGTGATGGTCCACCCTGGTACCCAACAAGGGAAAAACCTCCCATCACCAACCTCACTGGTGGCACTGGTGATATTGGTGATGGGATGGGAATTTCCAATGTGATTCCCAAAGAAAACAGGAGGAAGCTAGTTGAGTAAAATGAGAGAATCAATCAGCCCGACTGGCAGCGGATGTCACCACAGACATTTAACCAACCTCCATCTGCATTCTCATTCAGGTGGGAATAGATCAAAATGAATGAAACGACCTGTGACCACATGAACACACACACACTCTGATTCATCACAGACGTCCCTGCTGGGCCCTGAGGCAAAAAAAAACAAAAAACCCACTACATTTGTTTTTATAGAGATAATGGCCCTCGTCCATTTAAAAGTGTCACTGTGATTTACAGATAACATCCTCCCAACAGGACTGTGGATTATTATGTGTCTCACAAAGATAAATAATGACTTTATGCAGGAAACAGATACATAATACATATTTTTATTACTCTAATTTCTTTCCTTAAGAATCTGCTGTTTTTTTTAATATGAAGAAGAAGAAGACCTTCACCTCCATCTCCTGTTGCCTGATACTGTAAATGATTTCAGCTTCTTGCTAAATGAATTAATAACAGTGATGTCAGCTGATGTAAAAAAACACTACAGCCTCAAACATAGTTCATGTAAGTACACAGATGGTGATGCTCTGAGCTAAGCAAGGTCGATTTCAGGCGTTGCTGAAAGCGTGAGCTGAGCTTGAAATAACGGGAGGAAGCTGACCTGCTCTTCTTGGTTTACTTCCTCTCTAAATAACCGGTTGCATGGTAACAGTGAGAAAACAGGGGGTTTCTGTTGTGTATTGTAGGGTCAGATGGGCACCATACAAATCCTGCATCATCCTAAAACAATGAGTGAAACTTATGATAAGATTAGGCCTAAGTTCTTATTTCAAACAGATATTGTATAAAGTCATAACAACCCTTTTGCAGCCACAGAAAGAGGCAGAGACTGGACCTGAGACCCAAGACGCAGCATTCAGAGAGCTAACAGCTAAAGGTAGCTTTGCTCGGGAGAGTGTATACATGGAAGAACATGTTATTGAAGAACCAGGAGCAAAGTTACATGGTCTGTATTTTGTTTTGGTTCTCAGACATGCTTCTGAAGTTGAGTTATAGAGAGTTAACTAAACAGTAAAGGCTCAGGAGGACAGAGTGTTGTGTTTCCCATCAATCTTCTTCCTCAGGACTCACATTAAATATTTACTACCAACCAAACTTGTTGTGACATTGACAGAAGTTCATCCACATGACTTAAAGTTCCCTCTGTCATGTCAGAGCCCGTTGATCTGAACTGATCCTCGTCCTGCTTCACTGTCTGATCCCATCATGTCCTGTTAGACACTGCAGAGCTTCACTGAGGCTGCACACGGAGAATTGATCCATCACTTACTGATCGACGACTAAGAATCAGGACAGTAATTCAGCTACTGTCTGCAAACAACCTTATCTTTGGTGATAAAATACTTCTGCACAACTTCCTAGAAGCATTAGAGCTTAATTTACTGACACAACAGGATAA
Source organism: Helostoma temminkii (assembly GCA_900302695.1). Taxonomy (NCBI): domain Eukaryota; kingdom Metazoa; phylum Chordata; class Actinopteri; order Anabantiformes; family Helostomatidae; genus Helostoma; species Helostoma temminkii. Next base: position 2,087 of record OMLM01012091.1, read on the forward strand.
ACTACAGCTCATTCAATTTCAGGTTTGCGCTGATGTTAAAGCTAATGAATTATAATATATATATATATATAAAGTGACAGCTGTCTGCTCTGAACATGCAGCAACATGTCACTGCTACACTGCCAGCATGAAACACCTTAAAACAGTAACCCTTTAAAGTAATAAGAAATAATAAACAAGTGCTTTAAAGAGTACAGACATAAATAAATGCTGTTTACAGGAAATGCACCTTTAATAAGTCACAGTGAACTGTGGGTCTGACTATAAACCAATGAATGGCCCCTAGTTCATTAAAGTGCAAACACAACCATTAGTAATGTTAATGAGGTGCCACGTCAGAAACAAGTCAGGTTTGTTAGATGAGGAGTTTTCTTTTTATTTCAACTGTAGGAACATAGTTTCAGTTTAACTGCCAGCTCTAACTGTCAGGGTGGGGCATGAACAAATAAAAGTAGGTCAGTGCTAAACTGTGTCCAACTGTGTGCAGCATTTATTCAGACTGCAAACAAACACTTTACTTCTCATCTTAATAGAGAACTGATGTGTTGTAGGTCAGTAAAGACTGTAAAGGTCTGGTCACAGCAGTGAAAGGTTCTCTGACAGCTTCTGTAAGTTATGGAGCCAACACACAAACACGCTGTTTGGCTGCTGTGTTCATTCTGGGGTCACTGAAATGATGCTGAACATCCTCAGACAGAGAACCTGAAAAAGTCAGCTGCATTGTAACAACGTCTGTTGCCTGTTGTAAATAAATAAGTATTTTATTTAAAATAAATTTTAAAATAAAAAAGAAATGGGTATTTTAACTATTAAATTACAACCACTTCCACAGTTAGATCATGTTCTTGGGTTGAAGTCGTAACCATGGAAAACTTGGAAACCATTTCTATTATCAATTAAATAAACAAAAATGAAAATTAAATAAATAAATACTTTATTAATTATCAAATAACACAGGGTGGCGTTTGCATGTTCTTCTTATATTTGTGTGGGTTCTCTCCGGGCACTCTGGCTTCCTCTGCCCTAGATGAGATTTTTTTAGTGGACTTTCTAAAAAATGTTGTGATGGTTTTGACGTGTCAGATTTTTACCTTGAACTCAGCTTTGCCCCGAAACCACCGAGTCAGGCCGAGCTCCAACTGCAGCCACAGCCTCTTGCTAACAGTGTGCTCGCCCATAGCCACATCTGCTGGTTGAGCGCCTGAATCCTGAGTGGGAATAACTTAAGCAATTGTTATTAGTTGTTTACTTTCCAACTGATGCTGACACTCAAGCCAATGCTTGTGATAACACTGGGTGTTACACAACTCGTCCACAAGCGTCTCTCCACTCTTGCTGGGACCAGTTTTAAAGAAAGCTTCCGGCACACTGCTGAAAAGGTTAGAGCTACAGATTAGTTTGGTAGTTTAATGATTAACGTTTACTTTTTCTTGCCATAATGAGATACTGTCTTTTTTATGTTAGCATGGGAATTTTTAAAATCACACTACATGTTGTAGGCTACACAATAAAAGCTGCAGAACCACTGGAGGGTTTCTTCTGTCTATCTACTAAATGGTTTTATAAGGAGTTTTTCTTCATCTAGTTTGAACATCTAAGGATAAAAAAAGGCTGTAGTCAAATCCACTTTTGCTAAGTCAGGTCCAAGATCAGGCTCCTCCAGTCCGAGTCAAGTCTGAGCCAAAGAAATGGTCCAAGTCCATGTCGAGTACCACAACAGAAGATGTCTACTGAACCAAATTTGTGATATTGGCCTGGGAAATAAAATGTGATTTGATCTGCAGGATAAAAAATGGATAAAAAACTAGAACAAACAAACACACGTTATAAATATGAAGGTTTGACTGAAGCACTGAATATGACTTATGTAGGCCACCTCATACATCCAGTGTGTCCTGGATATTGTGTTTGAATGGTGAGGAACAAAGCCTTAGAGGATTTCTGCTGGCTGGTCTCTCCCACATCAACACCCAGCTTCTCCCAGAGAGGGCATCTATGTGTCAGTCAGAAATATCCCCACCCTCACGTCTCCCTGCTGCTGCTCCATTTTCCTTCCAAACGCTGTTTGGTTGATGGCTCTCAGCAAGCTGTCACTCTTTGTTTGGGGAACGTTGCTTCTCCATTTGTGCTCAGACCTGCAGACATGAAGCAGCTCGAGCAAGAAAACTCCAACTGATCAGGAAATGACCAACCAGCAGCCACACAATAATCTATAAATTCACAGTCGCACTAAGAAGCTGAGCACAAGTTCTCTTCAAACCTTTAAGGATATAAAATCGATGATAATATAACATAGAAAGTCTTCCAGTATTTTTGTGTTTTGGGTGTGATCTGAATATCACTTCATCAGTATCGACTTGTGTAAAGGTCACTCTGGTATTCTGAGGAGTATCCAAACCCACACAGAGACAGTTTTGCCAGATCTCCTCTGGTTTCGTCTGCATCCTTGCTGAGGTGGAAAGTTCTGTGCACTTCAGAGAAACTCTTGATGAAAGGTGAAAGGGACAGAAAGGCCCTCGTAGACGAGATCTGTTTCTGCAACAAACACTGACGGAGAGCTGACACCGCAGCCTCTCTGTCTGCCTCTGTCACATTGCGTTCTTCTTTTCTTCACACACGTCACTTAAACACATGCTCCTCTGCCCGCCTCTGCTGCTCTGCTCCCCAACCCTAACCTCAGAAACATGTTTAATATTTTAAATAAGAAAAGAAATCCTTATAGACAAATGCACTTGTTAGTTAAACAGCGTCACGATTAAATGCTCAGCGACAGTAGTTGACTCTAGGCTACTAGTTCTAGTTAGCTTTAATTAGCTCGCTACTTAGTAGATAATATGTTTGCAAGCAAAGTGACTGATGTCTGATGTTGGGATGACACTAAGTAAACCAGCTGATAAACTGTTTTCCTGATCCTCTGCCATAAACACATGTCCAGTAAACTTTCACTGGTGCAGTTACAAAGCATGGAAGTGTATCAGTAACTTTGAGATATCTTGGAGATTTTGATTCCCTTCAGTGTAACCCAGAGCAGAGCCAGAGGTTGTGTGCAGACACTAAATATAATTGTGTGTGTGGGCTGTGCAGCTCGTGGAACCTGCTTTCTTGTGGGTTTCATGCTTGGACACTTGCCCAGGTTGGTAAAACACGTCCAACTGTTCATCATCCAAACACATACGTCCGTGCCAAAGACCAGCCTGGACAAGACTGAGCAAGCGAACTGAAACATAACGCTCAATTAAAACTATATTTTCAGAAGAGTCTCCTGCCAATGAGAAAGCTGCTCTTCTTCTCTGGCACTTTTATCTTCGTTAAGCCATTTCTGCGAGAAGGGACATCAAAGCTGAGCGCTGCAGCCAGCATCCTTCAGAGCCACAGAGGCTCTAATCTGCCTCTTTACACTTCTGATCCAACAGTGTGGGGAAGCGTCCAGTGAGAAGCTGAGCCTCCGGTCAGAGCATCACTGATGTTTCTCTAGGACTCCCTCAGTGTCTCATTTCATACAGTGATATGAGCCTGAGCTCTAGTGAAACCTCACAACACTATACAAGTATTAGCAGAAATAAAATGCAACCCCAACACAAAAAAGTTGGAACGGTGTGTAAAACCTACAGAAAAACAAAATGCAATTATTTGCAAATCCCACAAGTCCACAGTTTATTCACCGTATCACACAGAAAACATATCAAATGTCTAAACTGAGAAAATGAACCAATTTCAGAAAGAAACGGACATGATTCTGTGATGGACACCACTGTCTGTGAACACAGTTCACTGTACCATCCAAAAATAAAAGTTAAAGCTCTGTCATGCAAAGAAGAAGAAGAAGAAGAAGATAAAGATGAACATGATCCAGAAACGTCTTTTGTCTTCTGATGAATTTCTCTGAATTAGACATAAATCTCATATGAAGGTAATCACTTATAAATTGAAACTATTCACACCTGATAATCTGAAGGTCTGTTGTTAGAGTGTTAGGTTATGAAACAGACACTAAAATCAAACCTGTAATAGCAGATTTATTCGTTTTCTGTGTCCATCTGATGAATCTCTTTCAGCTCTAGTTTTGGTCTCCACCGACTCCTGAAGGGGCATACCTGCTGCTAAACACTCCACAGTTGTTATAGGCAGAAGAGTTGCTATGTTGTGAATGTGAATCAAAGGCTGAACCATAACTCTCAGGCCTCATTCAGCTGAGCACATGCCATAATGTGGCACCTGATAGGTCATTCAGATGCCAGAAATTACTTCAAAAACAAACTCACCTCGGTGGAATTTCATGATTTGATTCAGTCGGCAGACTGGCACACATTTTTATTCATGCGACTTTAATGATGGCAGCTTAACACTGCAGGCTGACATTAAAGGGAGTGACAGGGCCACTTCATTTGAAGATACATTACCCCGGCCACAGTGGGTAACTGCTCCTCCTGAGTATTGGATGTAGAGTCCATGGCATCACGTTATTGATCAGAGCATTAAACATCATCCCTGCTGAGGCTCTGTAAAGCTCCTCCACTCATTGCTGACAACACAATACCACTGAATGACTGCGGACTGTGATGGATTGTCTGTCTGGGTCATGATGGGGAAACACTGTAACATGCTCCTCCATGAAGGACGGTGGACCCCAAGGCCAGTGAAGGTTGAATCGCAGATGATTTATCAAAGTCATAGAGGGGCTTCCTCCTCTCACTTCACCTGATGGATTCATGAAGGGTGTTGTTCTCTGAGAGGACATCATGCATCAGAGGAGAATCTACTGACACTCATCAAAATAAAAATCATCTCACAAAGTAAAATATGGAAACGTGACGTTTTAACTGATTAACTGGTCCTGGGGCATTAAAATGATTTGGTTTGTGCCTCTTGTGGAATTATAATTGGATTTTGTAGCAATAATTTTTGATTTCACTTATTAAACCAGTATTTACATTTACAACCCTAATACCAACAAGGTTAGGACACTGTGTAACATTAATAAAAATAAAATGCAATGATTTGCAAATCTTATATTTTATTCCCACTAGAACATGTTATCAGAATCATGTCTGTTTTAAGTGAAGAAGGCAAAAGCTTCAGGTGAACCTGAAGATTCAGGTTTTATTATAGTCAATTTGTGTGTGTTGTGGAAATCCATAACTATCACGCCACTAGTTTAAGTGCTGCAGATGTTATTAAAAAAATGTTTATTTTTCCCTACGACAAAACTATAAAACAACAGAAACAGACTTTATCCATTCACTTCAAGGAGAGATGTTCCCAGTATGCAGCAGGATTTCCAGCTAGCGTGTTGCTACCGATCACCAAAATGATTCCAGCTGTATCTGGTTAGTTTCATATGATTGATCTGATGCATCTGCCTGTAGGACATTACCCTGTGCAAGAACTTTATAGTAATTATGAACAAAACCTGCAGCTGCTGAGCCATAAGAACATCTGCAGGAGGATAGAGTTCAGTGTGTTTACAATCCTGCACAGCAAACAAGTTCACTTTGTACCGTGAGGTTAAATATAACCTGGTTAATCCATCAGAGCTCTGAAAGCACTCAAACGTCATCTGAGAACCAAAACACAGAAGTTGAGGTGGAGACAGCTGGATTTAATTAAATCAGCCTCTTTGAGAATCTGTTACAACAGAATGACAAGCGAGAAATGGTTGTGATTAAGGAGGGAAAACTGGTTACACAGCACCACCCACCAGTAATTATCTATCCTCTCTGTTTGACACTAACCATGGCTCTGCTGCAGTTTTCTGCTCCGAGCTCAGGTGGTCACGACCGAATGCAAATGCCACTCGGGGCATGCAGGCCTCTCTGGTGTGCCGCCTCCTGGCCCACAGCCCCCCGGGCCATCCTCAACCCCCTGACAGATGGCCGGCTTCCCAGCAACATGCACGGCTGCAGCAAAATGCCAAGCCGCCTGCACAGCCTCGATCAGGGCTTTATCGACGGCAGGCCTCAGGCACTCAGGTTTGTAGGTTAATGTTTATGAAAGAAGAAAGAACATCCTCCTCACTGCAGCAACACACACCCAGAAAAATAAGGACAGCAGCTCATGATTCACCATTTTAATGTCAATATTTCAAATCTTCACGTTTATGTTGCTGGTGACATCACACACAATCAACCTGTTCCACTCACGCTATTACAATACATCAGAAATGTCCCAAAGCTGAGCACACGTGTGAACACTATAATCAGGTGGTTTAGCCACAATCAGAAGCAGATAACATCAAACATCAAAGAGACACAGTGTTAGCGTATATGCTCACTGGGGCACCAGGTGACGGCTGCCAGCCGACTGAGCCATCTGATGCTGCTGGTGAGACGAGGGCATCTTATCAATTAGAGGCTGCTGCTGATGAAACAGTTGCCTGTGAGTTTAAAGTCCAGTTCACAGTAAACTGGTACCAGACCCATCAGACTCCTTTATGCTTAATTATTCCCACAATTAAACTGCTTTCACACTGACAAAGAAGCTCAACTACAACAACTGCAAATATGATTATGTTCATGCAGGGAACAGAATCATAAGAGTCCGACTGAGATTCTTCCTTTACAGGTAACATCAGAAGAAACTTACCAACATGTGCGTGTTATCGTGTGACAATGTTTATCTGCTGCAGACTTTATAGTCCAGCAAAGACAACTTTGTAGTGATGTTACGAACATTATGTTTGTCTGAAGACAGAGGAACAGTAGTTTTAGTAGTAAATATTCTGCATTTTCTGTTTCTTTAGTACCTGAACCAGCTCAGACATCTTTATGCCTAACCGTAGCCAAATAGCTTTGACCAATTGCAGTGCTGAAATAAATCTCCCAACAACCGCCATTTTGGTCGGTGACCCAGTGACTGTCATATGTAAAAATGTTCCTGAGGGTCCACTGAAGCTCCACAAGCCAGTACTCTGACTGCAGGTCCCAAGCCTGGTAATTACTGAGGGTTTCGTCAGGCCATTTGGTTTGAAACGACTTCTGTGGCGAACCTGACTACACGTAAGCTGAGAGACAAAAAAAAAAAACCGGTCTCCATGTGCTTGGTTGCTTTTAGAACAAATGCTTATATTGGTTGTATGAGATAGTTGGGACAGCATTAGCCTCACCCTCTTTCTGGGATCACCTCTCCTCATCCAAAAGCAGAAGTATAATTCAAAGCACCATCAAGGTGTGGAGCCCCAGTAAGTGCAGCATCTGAGATAAAGCTGTATCAGTTTAAGTATGTTAGCAAGGCGCAGTGTTCTTATCCGTACGAAAAGCTGTGAGATTCCAGTGCAGAAAGACAAGCGTGTTTATGAGGCATCAGTGTCAGAGCACAATGAATGTGATGATGTTGTCTGCTATTACTATTTACTGATATTCTTGAAATATTAGTGTTGATTCTCAACATTGGGACTTTTGTCAAAATGCATCATATATTTTATTAAACTGTAATTAAAGTGCAAATAATTACAGTGAAATCACATTTTTTATATATTGACCTGTTAATTTGACCACAGTTGTAATGAAAGCATGTTACTTGAATGCTGTTTAAAATGTAGTTACCTGGAATATGATTGATAGATTACTAATAAAATATAATTACTAGTATCTAGTATCAGGACTTTTACATTAGATGATTAAAGTTTCTGACTGTGTGCACAAACTACCAAGTATTTACTGATTGGCTCCTATTTCATTTAAATTGTGGAACAATCACTGAGTATTAAATACCTATCTGACTGTAATAACTACAGTTTTACTAATATGTTTCTTTATCTAACACAACACATCAACCTTGATATAAATTAAGTTATCCCCTCCTGTTCACCTGCTGCTCATTACTCACCTGTTAGGTTCTGGACTGCTGCCACATCACCTCATCTGTCTCAGTATCGTCATTCCCAGTGTCACTGTTCTGGAATCACTTCTTGACTGGATTTTTGTACCTGTGTGAATTATTTGCTAACCACTGTCTGCATAAATGTGGCTACGACTCTGTTTGAGTTTACCGTCTGTTTGTTTGCCACATAATGTTACACAGATCTTAACCTTCTTGTCATCGAGTCCAGTTCCTGAAAACATGACTCACTGTGACCACGACAAGGTTATTGAACTACATCTGTATGTCGTCTGTGTATGTGACGCACCAAGCAAACAAATTAACAGTAGCAGTTAGTATTTTTCCCCATCCAGTAATTCAGAGTGGTGTGAACTTAAACAACCTTTTGCTCCGACACAGTAAGAGAAGCCTCAGCCAGGTGTTGTGCATGTTAAACGCTGGTGTCTCTGGAGCATTAAGCTTTGTGTCTGTCACACGTAAGCTGCGAGTTTTCCTTCATATTAGCACAGCTCACACTTCAAAGAGAGCTCGTCATCACATCCAGTAAAAGATAATCCTCACACACAAACAGCTGTCTGTCCACACCCCTTCGCTGGAGGATTCTCTGACTCTCTGACATGTGTGTCAGTAAAGAGTCTGGATCAGAAACCTTCCTGCAGCTTGGTCAGCTAATTCCTACACGGAAGCTGATGGAAAAGTGGAACCTGATATCCAAGGCTCCAGCTACTGGATGACAGTAGCTGTTCTGGTTTAGTGGTTCCAGTTTCTTGTCTTGGATCTATTTCTGTTGCTCTCACATCCTCCAATGCCAGCAGTGACACTACTGACCTTGGTTTCTTGAAGTGAAACATGTTTGAAATTATTTTCTATGAATTGAATCTGAGCATTTGTGATTTTCTTTTTTAAAAACCCTGATGCTGCACAAGCCAGTGCTTCCTCAGGCTGAGGATCCACTGTACCTGCTGTTAACTACGCAGTCAGACATGCAACATGGCACCTACACGCAGCCAGCGTCCATTGGTCTGTGGTTTGTGCTTCATCAGAAGTTGTAAATCTGGGAGGGACAGTGCTTCATTTAAATGTCTCACTGAGCATTTACTCTGTCTGTCATCTTCTTTGGTAACATTGCTATCGTTTCCTCATCAGTTGACTCCATGTCTTTCCTCTGTGCATAAAACAAATGTTTTCCTCTTCTTCTGCTTCCTGTTCTGTTACAAACAAAAGACGAAGGAGCTTCTTTATGAGCCAGGGAGGACTGGCTAGTGTCTGCCCCCATGTGACTGTCCTTTTCAGTCCCCCCACAGAGACAAAAAGTGCACAAGGATGTAAATGAACAACGGTGCAAATGAAGCAGCTATAAACTACATACATGTGTCTGTCTGCATTAAATAAACCTCTAGCCTTAGTGGGGAAGGGATGTGGCAGGAAGGCACTGTTGACCAGTAGACTACTGCTGGAAACTGTGCAGGATGATCCACTGTGGAGCAGCTGAAAGGAGTCATTCTCCACAGTTCCAGACACATTTATCCAGTTTAAGGTATTGTGTCTGTAGTCACCGAACACAAGCTCTTCATGGCGCAACCACAAGGTCGGGATGACGACCTGCGGTGAATGAACTCTGTGTCCTCAGTGGTCCCTGCAGTCCTGCAACAAGCTGCACTTTCAAAATGTCCTGTGAGTTCACAGCTTGAAACTTTTATTTTAAGCTCCCGATTGCTGGCGGGAAATGAACTGTAGGGTGTGACTAGTTTAATGTTGTTTACTCAGGAAAGAGACGCTGTTGAGAAGCAGCCACTTGTCTGCTTACATAAAGAAATAACACCAGAGCCATGTTTGTCTAGTGTTGTGTGTGTGTGTGTGTGTGTGTGTGTGTGTGTTGCACTTCTCTGCTTATTTATGCTCATTATGCTTTTTCCATCCTGGTCTGAGGGTGGCTGTACTGATGCTGTCTCCCTGCCAAATGTGTGCCCTAGATGCAGTTGGCAGAACTTCTCAGGGTGTAGTCCAATGTGCACAGTGCACCTGTCAGCTCTGATGGAACAGTACAGCCTTGTTTCTACCTGTGAGGAAATCATGCGACTGTGCTTGGCTTAAGAAAAACCTGTACTTCTCTACATTAAATCATCTCAGTGACAAATTAAGGCAGATACATTAAAGCAGATCATGAAGCTACAGCTTATAAATGATAGTTATGATAGTTGTTTTTAATATTAAAGAAAATTCTAATTACTGTGAGTTATTATCTTCTCACCCTCAGATAAACAAAGGTTTAAGCCGAATAACAAATCAGATCAAAACGTCTGGAAATGAAAACTGCATTTTATCCATCCACCTGTTTTTAATTTGCAGCTTATTGAGGTGCCATGTTGATAAATGAATTAAAAGCAAAATGTGACTGTGCAGTAGAAGTGTCCAACTCCTAATATTAGTGTTAACAGTGGTGGTGGAGATCGTGTGCATTAGGATGTAAACATGAATTTAGTCCTAACAAGTGGTTAAAATAAACTAACGATCACTTTCAGTTTTAGACAGGCACACATGAGAAATACCTTTCTCCTGAAACACACTAAAACTAAAAATAGCTTCTTCATGCTCCCATCAGGAGTTATTCATCCTGCCAAAGCAGAATGGTTCCCCTGCTGTCTGCAGGTTCACTGGTAATAACAGCTTTATTCAGTCACTCAGGTGAACATGGCTGCCGAGCTGTGCTTAGTTTACAGGTGAACAGAGGAAAAGGAAAAGTTGTACTGAGCCAAAACTGTGTCACTGTCCAAACACTTATGGACCCAACTGTACCTTCAAGAGCAAAACCGAACTCCTCCAAATAACTTCCTGCCTCGTGATGAAGCGTCTCTGTTCATGTGACTTCCATTGTTTTCTCTTGACCTTCTGACACTGGAGCAGTCACTAAAACCACATTATGCTACTGATCTGAATGTTCATTTTGTTCATTTTAATATTTTTTGTGGAAACATGTTAGTGAACATATCTTGTTGTAATGTGGAAACGTGCTGTCTCCCTTAAAGTCAGACTCAGCAGCACTGAAGAGCAGAGGTATTCACTGCTAGTAGAAGAGCTGTGCAGATGTGGCAGAGAGTAGAAGAGCTGGGACAGTAGGAAGAGAGTGAATCCCATAGAGCTAATTATTATGGATTGCCTCCCCTTTATATGTTTACCTGTCCTATATATATATATATATATATATAGTGTGTGTGTGTGTGTGTGTGTATGCGCGCTCACACTTGTGTTTTTGTGTGGGACAATAAAGTGGCTTATCTCATTATCTGTAAAGCTTTTTATTTCCAGGGTCTTTAACAGAGAGTTGACCTGGAGACGTCCACGGTTAATGAAAAAGGCTTTTCACTGTTTCCTCTCCTCCAACCTCAGACACAAAGGACAAGCACCTTCCCGTTGGCTGGAGCCGTGTTAATCAGCTCATCTCAGTGTGTGAGACTAGACAATTAGCTCCACCAGCTGTTTATGCTGATAACACTGTATTATTACCATTCACATAGTGTATATACAGTAGTGGATAGAAATGCATAAGAATTGTAACTCACAGTTATTGCAGAGTCTGACATCCTGTAGATCAGGTCTGTTGTTGACTCATGATTGTTAACTGGTGATTTACTCATTTTAGATCATGTTCTTGTTGTACAGCTGCAGCAGAAGTGTTTCCACTGTATCAGGCACCAGGAACCATTTGAGGAACTTACTTCTTCTATCTATGTTTTCATCAGAGGAACCAAGGTGTAAATTTATTTCTGAGGGTAGAACTATGACCCTGGAACTAAATGTACAACTTGGTTCCTCTGGTTTGGGGTTGGAGTGTAGTAGGGCTGGAACTGGACAGTGTGGGGGAGGATGGTTTCATCCTGGACAGTCAGTCTCACCCACTATATCATGAAAGTTGGGACACAGTGTCAAATCTACATAATAACAGAATGCAATGATTTGCAAATCTCAGAAACTCATTTTCTTCGTAATAGAACAGAAAAAACATATTTAAAATGTAAAAACTGAGAAAATGAACGATTTTACGAAAAAATAAGGGAATTTTTTAAATCGGCAGAGGCAGCAAAAGGCTGAAAGCGTTGGTGGTACTAACAAGAGCAACAGTCCTCAGAAGTAAAGATGGGTAGAAGTTCAGTTTGTGAAAAGCTGCATCTGCAAATTGTCAAAATATAATAAAGTATAATTGCAAATACCATATATAGAGCTCTATCATGCATAAAGGAAGCCCAAATATGAACAAGCTCATTTAAAATAGTCTGTGGCAAAGTGGAAACTGTTCTGTGGTCAGATTGATCTAAATGTGACACTCTTTCTGGACACCATGAGCCCCATGTCCTCCAGACTAAAGAACAGCTTGTTATCAGCACTCAAAGCCAGTGTCATCCCGGAGAATCAGAGTCAGAAGCTCAGAAGCTGGTGACAGGAGGCAGGAAGGTTAGACATGTTTGATCACAAAGCAGGAACAGGTTTCAGGTTGGAGCATCTTCTCATCAGGAAAGACAATCTGGCAAACTGGAGGTGTTGGTGGAGCTGCTTAAATATTGAGGAACAGAGGTGAGATCAGTTTGATTAGACTGGGGAGAGTAAAACCAAATCAGGCTGGGGTGGGCTGGAGGTAGGGCAGGATGCCAAAGTAAAAGCCCCTGACAGGAAGTGTGACTGAAACCATGACACAAACCAGCAACAAACGGCCTTTGAATCCCAGAAACACTTAAGTAGTTTGATGCTGAAGCAACAACCTGTTCATTAATGCTGTAAAAGCATCTACAAAACAGTAATGACAAACAAAACTGTGGACGTTTGTGATTTTTCAGTTGTCAGGTATCTGAGCCTCACAAGCTCTAAAGTGGTGTCTTGTCATCTACAACATAATACACACATGACCGGTGTGCCATGAAGAGACATCATCACATCAAAGATGCTACAGTACAGTGCAGGTGATGAACTGATCCTCTGCAAAAATTAACACATCAAACCCCACATCAGCTGCTACATGTTATTTAACTAAGCCTCACTTAGAAATGATGTTGGACTGTTTCTGGTTTTCAGCTGTTCTGCCTTCAGAGCTCGTTCATACCCTCGGTTTGAAAACTGTGTGTGAAGGTGTTTTTATTTCCATCTGCACTTTGGCCAAACTACACTTACCCCAAACCTGCACATGGTAATTTGAAAAGGCACAGTCTCAGTGAGAGCTGATTGTGTAATGACATAATGTCCTGCAGCAGCTGGAAGCACTGACGCCTTTTTATGTTTTAGTCTCTCTGTGGTCATTTCTCTGCCTCTGTGTGATCGTTCATTCCCGCTCACTACACACCAATGTTTTTGTCATAATTCTCTGCAGCTCTGCTCAGCGTCTTCAGGAGCCCTGTCATGATTCTAACATGTCTGAATGCTTGTTGTTCTCAGTCCTTCTTTAAAGATTTAGTTTGAATTATAGCAAAGTCTTTAAAGTGTGTAATTTAGTGCAATAATGAAAGTCGTATATCACAGCTGAAACATATGCAGAATGTTATGGACAAATAACTGTGTGTCATAAGCTGTTTTCCTACATGCACTGGAATCCTGACCGAGTCTGGACTTCACCTGGATGAGCTGCACATGAGAACGCAAACATCCGAGTCAGTCCACACAGACTTTATCTGTATGTCTACAGCACACATTTACTGTGGTTTCTGTTGTTGTGTGATAATATCTGTAATGTACATAACTGATGTGCTGTGAGTAAAACACAGCTGATTTCTGTGGTGAACTGTCGGTGTCACCTGCAGAGCCTGCTCTCTCTACACAGAGACCCTCATTCACTGAAATCAAATGAATTAACGCATTTCAAATGGACCATGTCTGGGTTGGTGCTGCATGTGTGACCATGTTCAGCGATATTCCAGAATGCATGTGTGACAATGGTTTTATTCTGACAGCGTCTACTAACACAAGGTGGAACACGCAGGTTGTATTCACATTACTCACATTCATAAAGCATCTGTTCTCTGGGTTTTGGCTCCGTCCAGACTAAAACATTTTTCTATCATGAAATTGGAGCTTTTCCAAAATAACCTCCATGGTGTGTAAATCTGAAAACACCAGCTTGCAGTTCTAGTGTGTTTAGTAAAAAAAGAACGCTGTAGATACACTAGTGTTTCAGGACCAATCAGACTCTTAAATGCAGTTTGAGTTCATTGTTTGTCAAAGACAAAAAAATAAAAAATACATTTTCTTTCCAGATATTGTTGTCTGCTTGTTCTGTGTGTTCCATCTGAAAAAAGTCAGAATTTCCTCGTTTCCAGTGAGAAATTGGACATTGAGCACTGCCTGAATCAGACTGGGAAAGTCAGATGAACTTCATCAGCCCCAACCACAAAGTCCAAGATGGCTGCTTTGTTGTCATGAATCAGTCATAAAGTGCTGTCCAGCGTCTGTGGATATGTTTCTACAGCATTTAAGCTCAAAACACTGATGTTGCCAAACGATGTCCAGAACTGCTATTGTTTACAGTTAAGCTGGCTGGTGGACAGGAAGTGGTGAACTCAGGTGTGATGTCACTTCCACCTTTCGGTTTGGTTGAGCCACTCCTCAGTGTTTTTGTGCTGCACGTGTATCAGCTCCTGCTGAGGCACAAGTTAGGAATCACTGATGTAACAAGCCGGGGAGTGTCGGCTACTCTAAGGTTACTGTTATTTTTATTTTTGATGTAGTTTATAGTCCAGCTGTCAGAGTGTGAAGCTTCACACATTATCACATTCAGGCGCAGAGGAGTCCATCTAAAACTGGCTTTTTCTGTCCCGTAAAGCTCAGTGAAACCTCGTACCCCAGTCCCAGTCCCAGTCTGGAACTTTTTTCACTTCATGGGTTGGGCTCAGTGATAAAAATAGCCACACTGACCAATGAAAGCGACGTTGGTGCCAACAGTCGCTTGCCACCCACCAGCAGAAGTCCTCGGCACCTGCTCGTCCCTCCAGTTTGTGAGTGTGAGTTGCCTGGAAACCAGCATTCCCCCTGTCAGTGGGACTGGGAGCTTAATGTGATGGGGGCACAGAGCATTATGCTGTTTACCGCCTGTTAAAGGGGCAGTGAGATATCTGTGACTTCTGTCAGCTTCTATTGGTGATCGGCGGGAAACACAAACTCATCACAACTTATATTGCAAAACAGCCTCATATGCAATATGACTAAACTGATTTGCCAAATAAATAACATGTGTTATTTACTACAGTTATTTATTTTTGGCAGAATAAAAACAAAAACTTCAGCTGAACAGCCAAACGTGGAAAAGAGCAGAAACGCACTTTGGTTGTAGAGTTCTGTTAGTGAGAGATTCTGAATTTATGATGTACTAATGTGCTGGAGAATGTTAATGAATAAGAAAACATGAGGTTTCACTGTTGTTGCTGAAGCTCAGCGCCTCATAGTTCTCACTGACCTTATCTGGGATGAAGTGGCATAAAGACACTGGAATCACTGACACACAGTGGTACAACTCCACCTTTTGTCGCTTCGTATCCTTCTCTGATTTTATGGCCATCTTTAAAACAACAAGAAAACAAAAGGCATAAAACACATTATAAAGGAATAAATAACCTGAGCTGTAAACATGCACTATGCTGCTTTCAGCTTTATATACATGAGAAGCAGCTTTTGACTGACTTGTTTATACTGTGATGACTTTCTGTTCATCCATAGGAAATATTCTTTTAGAAGGGAAGAGCCATGTGATCTGCGCTGTCCCTGAACTCCTCACACACAGCTGTTTTCTGAAGAAACACAGATTACCTACCCTGTATACTGTCCCTGAACGCAGCTTCTTAAGTTTTAGCTTTTGGCAACACATAAAATTTCACCATTGTTCTGTTTTGATATGTCCCACTTCAATGTGTGGTCACGGTGGCCGAGAGGTTAAGGCGTTGGACTCGAAATCCAATGGGGTTTCCCCGCACAGGTTCGAATCCTGTCCGTGACGTATTCATTTACTGGGCCAAATGTGGAGCAGTTGTGGTTTGATTCCCGGTTCCTCCGGGCTACATGCGTAAGTGTCCTCACATGAGACATTAACACCTAGATAATAACCAAATGATGTATGGGCTGGTGGCTGCTTCCACTGAAAGATGGAAAAACAATAATTTAGCACAGCCCATATAAAAAGTAAATATTAGGCAATGGTGCAGACTCTGCAGAAACATAAATGCAAATCATTCACACAGTTCTGACCATGTAAGAAAATAGAAACACATTGGGACTGGCCTGGGCTTTGGGATGATTGTAATTCAAGAGGAGATCTGTTGCTTTATGATCCTAAAATGTGAATGTAAAAGGCCATGGTTGAAATGTGAGGCTGATATTACAGAGGAAATATACTCCATTAGAGAAAATGATCCATCACCAGACCACTGAAGCAGAGAGTCTGGTTATAGTGTAGCTGGTGATGCTTTAAAATTCTAATTTTATTTTTTTAAAATAAAATTTAAGAAATTAAATAACATGCTGACCTAAATAAAAGAGAAAATGTTTCACAGTTAACAGTGTTGGAGCACTGGAACACTTCACCTGTACAGGTGTGGATGAACTGTTGGCAACCACAGGGAGGTTTTCTGCTTGACGGTAACTTCCCTGGAAAACACACCTTTTTCGAGAAGCAATAATGTTTGTTTTTGTGTGTGTGACAGAACGATCCATCAATTAAATGTTCAGTTCCTAGAAAAAACACAATAACAAGCAGCTTTCACAGAACCACATATGAGTGAGAACGTGTACATCTGACCTGCAGGAAAAAAGACGATGCAGAAGGTTTGGAATCAGCAGCTGCACTATTGTCTCTATATGAGACAACTGTCGACTTTCCTACATGCAGCTTTTCTCAGTGTTTATTTATTATTTCCAACAGGTGGAAACTAAGAAAGAGATGGAGATAGAGACGTGTATTTCTGCCTGGCAGTTTCTGTTCAGTGGACCATCAGATGCAAATCAACATGCACTTCCTCCTGTGCAGTTTGTGGGCTTATACAATTACCCTGGGAGATCCATTCTCCTCTAAAGACTTTTACTTCTGAAACCTTCAAGAGAACTGGAACAGGAAACACTGAGGTGCTGCAGAGAAGCTTTCCTCTCACCACTTCGATGCAGATTCAGAAACAGCTTGTGAAAATACAGAAAGAGAGAAGGGATACGTATGTGTGTTGTTTGAAATCTTTATTTAACCACTGTGTCTAATGGGACATTTGCACGCTTCTTTCCTGCTGCAGGGTCTCAACACTGGAGGAAAGTTTGTCACAACGGGGCTCAAGAAGGACAAAAAGGGGCAGAGCACAAATTACTGGAAATCATATTTATGTATTTGAACTCAGTTAAATAGAGAAGTTGAATATACCTCTTCAGGCAAGTTACAGTTTACATGCATGTCTCTCCAGAGTCATACTCTAATCAGTTCATCCATGAGTCCAAGTGGACATTTGCACCAGATGTAATGAGATTTCCTCCAGGTGTTTCAGAGATAAAGCACTGATGAGAATAAGACATATCTAACATCATGCTGACCATTGACCTGAAATCTAATCAGTTCATCGCTGACTTGAATTTGAGTCAAACTTAAGGAAATATTGTCAAAGCATGTCAATGATTTTGTTTTCATAATAACAGGATGGACAGAAGTAAACAGCAACTCGTGTCTGAATCAAATACTGAATACATATATGGAGGTCTCACTCACCTTTGACATTTAAATACACCAGAATCAAGAAATTGCTTTGACAACAATGGAATGAATAGACTGGACATAACATAATGTCTCAAAAATAAAAACTTCGAGAATATATATTCATTGACGCAGTGTTGTGTCATGATGGAATCAGGGAATCAGATCTGGATAAGTAAAAGATGATTTTATTTGTACAAGGTTCAATAGTGGTTGCAGGCGAGAGGAGCACCAGGACCAGGACCAGGTAAGTAGCAACAGGAATCTCCAAACATTGATGGTGATAGGCGAGTGGTGTGCAGAAATCAGCAAGCGGGCAAGGAGATGACCTGCATGACAAACAGACCTGCTTATGAAGGGGAGGATGCAGGTGAGATGGGCTGGGAGAGCAGAGACCATGACACATTATTTAATGACTGATTAAAAAGTTTTGTAATAAAGCTTTTGACTAAGTCTCTGCTCAGTACATGATGACTACAGACAAGATGATAAGAGTGGCTGTTTTTCAGCAGACAATCACTGCACTGATCTGGAAGAACTGAAGGTTGTTATCATTTGAAGTATTGATTCGTGTAAATCCTCTTTGTGTCCAGGCACGTTTCTCATCTGTCACACGGGTCCAGTTTTGCTAAGCTCTGTACTGGTCCTATGCTAACTTCAGTTAAACACATCCACTAATCAGCCACAATATCTTCTGTTTGGACCCAGTGTCGCCCAGTCATGTACAGCATACAGGTTGTTTACTGTCAGGCTCAATGTTTTGTTTTGACTTGCTGCAACATGCTGTGGATCCAGATCAGCAGAAGTGCCAAGCGAAACTACTCCCATCTTGGCGTCCACCCAAAGTCAGGAAAAAGAAACTGAACAGTTGACTCACAGCAGCTTTTACAGCAGCTAATCACGCCAGTTGAGATTAATTCTACCTGGCAACCTTCTGCAGGAAACCTGTTTCCCTCAGCTTAAGTCCATGTAACCTTAGTTCATTGTGAACCTTCAAAAGGAAACTTTTAGGGAAAGATTGTAGTTTAAAATAGGAAGCAAACTGCTGTCTCCAACCCACCCCGACCTCCTTCCAACATCTTGTTCTTTAGCACCAGAGGTGTTCATGTCTACAGTTTCTAGATGTTGGCAAACTGGTAACATGTATCTTTGCCATGCACACACTGGCTTACTGGAC
Organism: Helostoma temminkii; assembly: GCA_900302695.1. NCBI lineage: Eukaryota > Metazoa > Chordata > Actinopteri > Anabantiformes > Helostomatidae > Helostoma > Helostoma temminkii. The sequence goes on from OMLM01012091.1 coordinate 20,779, forward strand.
ACTAGGCCCTAAAGGTCTTAAGGTTTGATTGTACTAAATCTTGTGCAAAGTTGATAACACCTTCAAAAAACAGCACAGTGCGTACTGAGCGCTGCATCTTTAAAATGAGCAAAGTAGCACACACCGTAAACTCTGCATATCTGCCTTCATAAATATGCAAAGTCGGGAAAGGCAGGTGCAGTCTGCTTGTGCACGGCTCACTACGCAACCACAGGCCGAGCATTTAAACATTGTCGTGTCTTAACTCAGTAGTTCTCAAACTTTGTGTACTGGTCCCGCAGTCAAACTGCAGCCAGTTACAGCAGCTCCTCTCTTTGTGTTTTGTTAGTGTTGTTAGCTTTGCTGAGTTCTTGTCGGCTCATCTTCCTCCTCATGTACACGGTACAGACATGTACATAATAGGTATGTTTGTACATTTTCATCTTTAAATAAAGAAGCAAAAGTAAAAAAGTCATACACATTCTCCATTAATGGTCTATGGTTAAAAACTTTCTAGTGCCTGACACAGTGATGTTCTATGTTTATGCAAGTCCATGTGAATGTTTTTGCCAGATGTGATGAGATTCCCTCCAGGTGTTTATATTATAGGTGTGGAAAAGGCACCCTGGCTTCCTCCCACAGTCCAAAGACATGCAGTCAGATTAACTGCCTGTAGGTGAGAGTGTGAAGGGTTGTCTTTGATTATATGTGGACTGGTGACCTGTCCAGGGTGTACCCTGCCTCTCGCCCTATGATAGCTGCAATAGGCTCCAGCACACCCGTGACCCCTACAGGGACTAAGCAGTTCAGATAATGGATGGATGTTTATAATATATGTGTGATAAGAATGGACAGACATGAGCTCACACTGACCATTCACTTTTGAATTCAAGTGGATGCTTCTGCTGAGGAAATTTCTCTTCCTTGACTCTCTCCAGTGCGGCAGCGGTGCCAGAAAATGTTCATGGGGTGTCCAGGTGGGTCCAGTGAAAATCTTAGGGTGGCACACTTGTGCTAACTTCGGCTAAGGCCGTGAATGTGCATTGCCTGCCCTTTGATTCTTTTTTGTTAAAAGATAATATGCATCCAACACATTTACCCAAATTTTGAGAAACACACAAACATTGTAGAAAAACACACAATGTTAAAATTATTTTCAATACAACTTGAGTTATGCAGCTTTTTCGGTAATTAATAAAAATGTAATATCAGGGAGTAAAAAAAAGTCAAATTCTTTTCAAAATAAATTAAAAACAAATACATCACCTTAATGTTTTTGGCAAAATATCCACAAAATCATTAAGATTAATGCTCTTTACTCTTTATTCTTTCATTTTTCATTTATTTACTCATGATTTTTTTATTTACTGGGTTTCCACAGAGGTCTGTTTTTATGTCCTGCTCTGTGTTGATTTGCAAAATAAATCTGCATCTGTTACAGAAAATACAAATATTATTCATATTACCTCTTCTTACTGGCAGCCATAAAACTTATAAAACCTTTATGCAAAGGCATCTAGATAGCAGTGCTAATAAAGATAAAGACTGAACACACCTGGACATTATTTACTAGGTTTGAGTGTGCGTGTGAGCAAGTTTCAGTGTTTGTTAGTGAAGCTGGAAAGAGAGAAATAACAGTGTCTACACTGATGCAACCTGATGCTGCATGATAAGGTTGGCACTTCCACTTCATAATAGTGTATGTGGAAATAACATAATTTCACTAGCATCACAGCTCAGTATTTTATATGCAACCCCAACATCACAGCTCCTCCAAAGAATTTTAACGAGGGGAAAACTGAAGAAAACAAGCAGAGCAACTGAGGAAGGAGCATTTCTTTAGGTTGGACATTAGTACAGCATGTGCGCATAGAGTAACAAACCAAGTCATAAAATGGCAACATGGACATTTTAGATAAGAAAATTATAAAATCTTCTGTGCTAACAACCACAGTTCCGCAGCTTGTCCTTCATCTGGATCCATCTACTCACAGTCATGGACAGAGTTTTTTCAGCTAAAAGCAGTAAATGATAGAATGATAAAAGATTGAACCTGTCAGTTATGTGCACTTGGCACAGCTGCCATGTAAAGTGCTGTCTTCACCCACCAGGAGCAACTGGAGGTTCAGTGTCTTGCAACGTTTGGAGCTGTGTGGATTGAACCACCAAACCTGGGCACAGTGGATGAAACACTACCTTCTGAGACGCAGCCTCATCATCATGATCATGATCAAACAGTGAAATTTTTCACACACTTCTGCATCTGTATCACAAAATTTCATTAAATTTAGTCAAAAAAGAAATAACGCTGAACAATTGTGTCTTGAACAAACAGGCCTGTTTGTATTTTGACTCATCCGTCCTCTCAGCATTCAGACAGCATGGACGTCTGCAGGCTGCTCTGCACCCAAACGTCATCTAGAATCAGGCCATTTATTCAGATTTGCACCATTTGCCATGAGATCTTGTGGTAAATTGACCTAGACTGCTGGAGAGCCATGCTGTTCTGTGCCGTTTCACCCGCCCTCCCTCTCAGATCATGAAGTCTGAGGAAGCAGAGAGACAAGGACGACGACTCCTCAACGCTTCACTGCTTTACCGCAATCATCCTGAGGCTGACTGTCTGTTTGTGTGTGCTCCTGTACATGCATGTATGTGCTCTGTGCAGGCAGGCAGATAGTGGAGATGGGGTGGCTCAGGTTCTCACTTTCAATCTACATGTCCATATATCATGTGGCGAAGACCGCTTTCACTGCTTTTAGCAGCGGGTCACTGTATTTTCTCTTGGAGACTCTCTGCTCTGCAGATCAATAAGTCCAAACACTGAGATATTAAAGACAAACAGGCTGCTGGAAGCTTTTGGTTTTAATCACTGACATTTTATCCATGAGCAAGGTTCTCTTTTCTGGCCTCTGAATGGTTCAGTTGTTCCACCAAATTCAAATAAAAATAAAGGAAATAACATTAGATGTTGGTCAATCATTTATTAAGAACATTAACTGAGCAGATGCTTCTCTTAATGAGTCACATAATAAACTAATAAATTATTATTGCAGTCTGTTAAAATACAACCTGCTTCCTGTTTGCCATTAAACCAAACCTAACAAGGAAGTTAGATTATTTCACTCACTGCTAATCTGTGAAATACAAAAACAACTTGGTCACAAACTAATTGTAATTTGTGAAGGAACGTGGATGCAAACTGATTCAGACCAAGTTTACAATTGGTATTAAGACTCATCTTGGGTGATAAGCACTAAATACAGATGTAAACAACCACCAAGATGGATTATGGTCCAGTCACACAAAGCATGAGATGGTCTGGGGTGCGTCTGACCACATATCTTTTGTTGTAGAAAGGATAATGCTCATCTATCCTGACAGCTATGTTACAGAAAAATATGTCATCAAGATGTGGTGAAGAAAGAAAGAAAGAAAGAAAGAAAGAAAGAAAGAAAGAAAGAAAGAAAGAAAGAAAGAAAGAAAGTTGGGTTGGCTGCCTCTGCCGCTCTAGTCCATTGCTTAGTTCACCTAGATGGGCGGCATGTAGCTCAGTTGGTAGGGCAGTCCAAACCGAACTTGATGACTACTACTGTAACCAGGCCGTTTATAATGTTATAGCTGGGACAGTGGGAGAAATATACTGACATAATATTAGTGTGCAAAGCAGGTCCCATAGCAAAAATGAAATCTGGACTGGTGCATCTGATCGCCCAAGATGCAATTTAATATCAGAGGTCATTAGAGGACCTACAACGGAGCCCTGAGGGACACCAACATCACACAACTCCCTGTGTTTGACAGTATTTGTACTGTTGTATTTAAACCACTATACTACAGCAAAGGCAAAATGATGAAGGAATGCAGGACTATGCAGTAGACTACAGTCAAGCAAAGCAACTGCTGCTTGTGTGTAACATACAAATAATGGTTGAGAGAATAGAGCTGAAAATACATTCTTTGCTTGTGTACTGCACACTGTGTCTGCACTGTGTGGATTTCTGCACTATAGTTTCTGTTCTGACAGTCTTCACAGACCCAATCAATGGTTTAAGCTCGGCAGGTCTGAGTCCTGTGCACAGAAGCCAATTACACCAACTGACATCAGCACACTGTGTTTAAAGGCAACAGTCCTGATTCCTGAGACTGACTTCTCCCTGCAGCTCACACTTACTGTAGATCAGTGTATTTCACTCTGTGATGATGTGTGTGCTGCAGGGGAAGCAGGACAAACCTCCATCAGTTACAAAGAAGATATTAAATGGAGTTCTTCACAGGTCTTATCCCTGCTCTCATCCTCTGCAGCCTTTATGGATGTTGTCTTTTCTCAGGATGCTTTTCACAACCTGCATTATGATTATTAATTATCAGCACAAAATGTAGGTCTAATTTTATGTAATGATAAACAATGACCTGTAGGCACAGTGTTGTGACAAGGCTCACGTTCTTTATGTGTTTTCAGTGTTTTGCTGCTCTGTGTTCTCTGAAGAAGAAGAAGAAAAGTTGCTGTGAAGAGTGAGACACCTGAACTTGGTCAATCTGTCACTCTTCAAACCACTGACACAGAATTACAGGAAACACCCAGACTAACACATATTACACGTGTTAATGATTCATCCTTTAGTGTCTCTGTTGCTCACTGTTACTTCCACTAACATTCCTGTTTTTAATTAAAGTTCCTTTAGACAAGTTTTTCTTGTTTTCTAACATGCACAACACAAGATCACACCCTGATTCATCACACTAAACTGACTCCAGTACAGCTGTGAAACACATTTAATCCACATAGTTAGAAGAGTAAGAAGAGTAGCTGCTGTTATGGTGATGTTCTGAGTTAGTGAATAGTGGGTGTGTATCTTTGTGATTCTGGGAACGATACACGAGACATGTCCTTACATCGCTACACATGTCCCCTCATACATACACCGTGTCCAGCTTCACACCACACAACAAAAAGACACTGCACTGCATGTTAGCATTGCTGTGGGTTGTGACTAGGCCCGAAATGTTTTGATTATCAGTTAATGTTAGCCTTTATTAGCTTTAGCCTGTAGCTTTAAATACCTAGCACCAACTACATAAGAATAAATCACAGTGCAGTTGAACACATCTAATAAAATGATAGTTTAATTTGTATTGGTGATCAAGATAATGCAGCCAGTTCATGGTTCTTGGTTCTCCACTCTGGAGGCAGTTTTCCTGGCAGAGAGACGGTTGTTGAAACATAAACAAACCAGCAGGTGAACTGGATTTGAGGAAAAAGTTTTTTTAATGTAAATCTTACTTTAGGCTGATTGTTAGAAGGGTTTGCTAGGTGTTTACTCTTAGCTGACCCATCATATTTAAGGGTGACGTTTGGTGGATATAAGTTTGTTAGAAGCAGGTGTGTCACAGCTAGTGGAAGGAAAAGGTAAATCCCTAGTAGTGTTTTATATGCAGGAAGCATTCTGGTCTGTCTGTTTAAGTCACTGAGCTTCCTGAAAGGATGTGACAAGCAGCTCAGACAAAAAGATGAGACGTTCTGCTCCTTAGATAAAATCATGTCTGAGAGCAGCAGAGACATTTGTCCTGGATATAATCTGCAGGGACAGAATATGTCTGATCACCTGCACACACCAAAGCTGCTGCTGGGCTTTGTTCACATAGTCCAGGTTTATGTGTTTTGTGTGAATCGGTTCAATGTTGTAAGAACTTGACTGTAAAAATCGGAATGTTATAATATTAATAAAAAAATCAGTGACGCTCCGGTGAGGAGCAGTGTTGTTGCTCACATTGTTTCATTGCATGATGATGGCAGTGACAAATATGTGGAGGATGGATTTTTTTGTTTCAGGGGTGGGTGGGGGTGTCACATGGTGGAGGAAGAAGTGCGCAGCGAGAGTTGTGGAGCCTCTGGTGACTTGACAGTGGGATGCTTTTCAGCGTCTGTCATCTGAGCTGTTGTATTGTTATGCCCGCAGCGAGAGGCCCGGCAGGAATGCTTGGGTGGTGGTGGAGGTGGGGGAGTCTATACTTAGAGGACTGACTGCATACTGCACCTGTCCTCCACCGATCAGCACATTGCTTGCGCTTCTGAGGACGATTCCACACCCGGGAGCCTTCGGAGAAAAAACTGCAGAGGCTGTTGTTTCTTCCACAACTTGTAAATCCTGTTGAGAGGTGGAAATGATGCTGAGATACTTTCATACGCTGACACTACTCTGTTTATTGGCAGTTATATGTCTGAATTATCCAGCTGTATGCTCAGCTTTAATAAGGTATACATTCAAATTCAACTCGGTTTAACAAAGACTTAATATGGTCAGCACCACAGGCTTCGGGAATGTCACTCAGAGTCCATGTCCATGCTGCAAAACAAAAAATAAACAGAAGTTCCAAAAATACTTTACTCATTCTCAGACAACAGACGATTTGATATTTACCTTGAACTCTGCCTTTAAACATCCTCATCTTGGTCTGAACAGCAAAATAAAAAGCTACCATTGTGGTAGATGGTAAACATTGCAGTTTACATGCATGTCTGTCCAGACTCACATTCTAATCAGTTCATCCAGGAGCCCAAGTGGATGTCATGATATATTTCACCCGTGAGTTCCTAAAACGTTGCATGTGATGAGAATGAGAGACATGAAGTCACAGTGACCTTAGAATTTTTACTTTTGACCACCTAAATCTAATCAGTTCATCCATAAGTCTAAGTAAATTTGTGGCAAATTAGAGCAAATTAGAAATTCCCTGGGACAGATGGACAATCCCAGAGAGTGATGACTTCAGCAGAGGCTATTATCAGTGGAGAGGCATGAAAAAAGTAATTGATCAAACTCCCCTGTTTCTAATATAACCTGCTCTGGACAGTGATTTTACTCACATTATGGATTATATGGTGGATTTTTCACCCACTCCCCAGCAACCACAGTGTCCTCCTGTTTCTGTCTGGCTGTTCGTCCTGTTATTTAAATCCCACCTGAAGCCACATCCTTGATTTTAAAGTGGTTCTAAGTTTTTTCTGTGTAGAGCTACTCGTTCTTAATCAGCTCAGGTTGAAATTTGATTTTAGAGTGAAAGTGGAGGAAGGGACAGATGGACTCGTGCTAACATCAGCATGGTCACAGCAAAGACAAACTCAGTTATTACCTAGCTTTGTTTACATGTGAGGATATAGTTTCCATTAAAAGTAGCTGATTCGGATGTTAGCAGTACAGACAACTGTCACTTTTTGACTTTGATACTTATGAAAAGTTAAAAACATGAATGTAGTTCTGCAGGGTCTTTTCTCTCTCTGGATATTTGGAAGTTTCCTTTGGTTGGACATGTGAGTGTCATGTCTGTGTTCACATTTCACTGAGTTATAAATGAGCAGGTCTTGTAACGAAGCTGGGTAAATAAAAGATAAGATAAAGATAGATAAGATAAGAAACATAAAGTCAAGTGTTAATGTTTATATGAAGTAAATTAACTTTGTGAAATCTAAATGAAGACATTAAATTGATCACTGGCCGGTTGTATGATCAGTGCAGTTGTGTTATCATATAATCAATAGACTGATATAATGAATGACTCACTACAGCAGCGAGGAAATGAAAGTAGAGGAAAACCGTGAGCTAAAAGCCTCCTGTTAGTGGAGTCATCATCTGCTGTTAGACACCTGGGTCCCTCAGATGGGTTCTTCACAACACAACAGTCGTCTCTGTGAATTACTGCTTCGGTTTCAGGTCTGTGAACTCACGAGCAGTTGGTCTGTAAACGACTCGTGGCTCCCTCCACACCTGCCCACTCACCTGCCCTGAAGACCCTGTAGAGTGGGAGGCAGCAGAAACGTGGTGGGAATAAATAACGTCTTTTATCATAACAACCTGGATCTTGGTAGAGATGATGCTGAATATCTCAACTGTTGGACTGTCATGAAAGTTGTGTGTTCACTAATGAATAAACAGGTCTATACTGCCGGTACTGCCTCCACGTAACAGTCACATGTTCACAGTCTGAGTCCAACATGACAGATGCTTTCAGCTTCTCAGCATTTTTATATGTAACCAGACTGTCAGCCATATAAATAGAAACATTACAAACCTGGACAGACTTGAACTGGTCTTTATCATGTGGTCACTAGTGACAGATCAGTTCTACAAACTCATACAAACTTGTGCACTTGACTGATGCTGACAGTCTTGTATAGACTCGCCACCCCCATATTTCCTGTACATATCAACTGCAGAGTGCACGCTGCTGCTACAGGTGAAGAGGTTAAATAAAATGGATGAATCGTGGATGGATGATTCACGTTAATATTCATCTCATAGCTGACATTATAACACATACCAGAACAAAGCAAAGTAAAAAAAACAGTTGGTTTCATTTTATGTAGATGACACTTTCACACTTTTGTGTGTTGGTGGACTTTCACTTCCAACTAGCAAAATAGTCAACCCTGAAAATAATCTGTACTTTAATGTCAGCACCAGGTAAATACTGAGGGAAAATAAGATGTTTACCTTCCAGGATTCATTCACGTTCTCCTCAGTCATAACTTCTGGTTAACTTTCTTCTGATTTATGACCAAATACCCGAGGAACCAGTGACATTACTTCCAGCCTCAGCTGTTCTTTGTGTTTAATGATCATTTAATAATGATCTATGATTGGCAACACAGACTCCTGAGCTTGGTTTCCACCCCCTCGTATTTACCCTCCTTACATACTGTGAAGCATATTCTTTGTTTGATGTTGTGTATTTGTTAAAATGAATGAAGTGAGAATTTTTGTGAAGTGCAGCTCAAAAACATAAGGTAATTCAAACAGGCTAAATATTATGAAGGTCAGAACTGGTCCCCAGGCCTGAATTAAACATGCTTTTGAGACACAAGGTGTTATTTTAAAGCCGAGCATCAAGCCGTCACACTGGATCGATTCAGAAATATGAATATGGGCAGTCTCTATGTTATTCTCCCTCTCCCCTCTGCTCCCGCTGCAGGTAATTAGGTCCTTGACAAGGACACGGACTAGACCCCCTCCCACCACCTTCCCTCTCCAGTACAACACCAGGCTTTGCCTACGTGACAATAAAAACCCCCACACATCAGCAGCCATCTCCTCTCCTTCTGTCGCTGCTGCTGCAACAGAAACCTTCAGTGTTTGTTGGGAAACAGTTTATTATAACCCATCAATCACATCTGTAACATCTGTCACATCTCCCAGCTCCTACAGAGCTACAGAGGGAGGCGTGGCCAGCTGTCAATCACTGCAAGCTAATTTAAAAGGAAAATCCATCCAGTACGTGCGATGCACTTACAGTACATCGAAGCTAATGCATGGTGTACTGTGTGTGTATCCTTGCTATTATTAGCCCTCATATGACATTATACCCATGGAGCAACACCAGGTGAGCAGCCTCCTTGTCCACAGTTGAGAAATACAAACATGTTTAAGTCAGAATTATTTTAATTAATTTTAGTTTTCTTATAAAAAACAGATTTTACAAAGCATATTAATATGTGTTTAATTCATTAGATGTGACTGCATGTGGAGTGAAGTATCAAGTGCAGGAGGTGAATAACGACTGGTCTATTACAGCAAAGTTGGTTTTTGTGATGTAGCTGGAGGTGCATTCATGTGCTGGTGAGGTTCAACATTAACAGCCCAGAGGTAACCAGAGGTTCATTATCTGCATATATACAGTATTATGACTTATTCTTGTCAGTCAACATTAAGAAAGCAACAGTACGGAGTAAAGCTAACACATATTCCTATAAGCACAGTTTGATTCCTGTTTTTTCTGTCATGTCAAAGCGTCCTTGAATAAATTCAATTAAAAAGGGGGTCTGGACAAAAGCGAATTCACATCCACAAATACTGATGAATTTATCTGGACAGTATCGTGATTTAAAACATTTACTATAAAGCAGCTCTTCATCTACTGCTTGGCCTCTTTCAAGTCTCCTTAAATCTGAATTTCTCTATTTTCCTCCTGTTCAGGGAGTAGTGATGAGGGGGAAGCAAAGGGCAAGCTGAAAGTAATAATTAAGCATCCTGGGCTGAGTCTTCTTGTCCAGAGGATGATAATTATCTGAGGCAGAGAGACACACTGCATCTGATCAGGTGCCCTGTGTTTTTGCAGAGTGGGAACCATGAAAACAGGAGACAGGGAGAAAAGAAAGAATTCTGTTAGTCGTCACTCAGCAGTTTTGTAATTTACTGGAGCTGCCAGTGAACATGCTGAGTGTTTCCTGGAGGTGAAGCCGTGTCTGCCAGACCCCCAAAGACACCCCCTTCCTCAGAATGCTTTTACCCAACAGTATGAGGTTTGGGTGTCCATCATCTGAAAATAGCACTGTGTGCACTGCCACAACAAAATACCAGACACACTGCTGCTCCAGTTCATTAGTGGAGATAAAGAAACAATGTTGATGCCCTAAAGGAAAAATGTAACAGGGCTGAGGGAAATATCCGTGTAGGTGCGTTTGCTTCACTTATATTTTGAAGTCATAGGCATTTTGAACCAAAAGTTTGGAGGATGAGCATTTGTTGTACCAACCTCCTGAACCACAGCCAGTAATAGATCATTCTGTGTGGACAGTCTGGTTCATCATATCATTGCCAAGGGCTGCAGTAAAATGTCATCAATTACGCCTGTCATTAAATAATGTTACTTAAAAAATAATTACAAGGTGTCGCTCTGGACTGTTACACTCCTGCTGTGGTCTATGTTCTTCAGTCCTGTAGGGTAGCACTGATGCTGAATGAATGTATGACTGGTGGAGTCCAAACTCTTCTGTAACCTTTTCCAGCCTGATGAGCATCAACTACTGTTCCTATGAACATCCTCTTTTCCAGTCATGGCTCATATCTACAAACCTGTGTTATCAAGGTCACACTGATAGTGAGTGGAAGTGTAAAGTGTCATTTTTTGCATCAGTTGTTTTGATGGGTTCCTGTCACCTACCTTTAGAAATAGAAATCTCAACTGAAAATAGAACTTCCTAAAGGGTTCCTAAAAATTTCAATAAAATAAGTCACTAATAGACGATTATCAAAGCTGTGCACGTCAGTGGCAAAACCTATGAGAAGATCAGAGGGTCAGAAGAGATGGTTAAAAACAAGAAGGTTCAGTGGTGACTCATGAACTGAAAGGACAGAAGGCTAGAGTTTCAGCTTGTATCCTGCTGGAGACCAAAGTGAGGAAAGGAGAGAGGAGGAGAAAGACAAACCTGACACCCAGGATGTCTGAAAGCGATGGTGGAGGACAGAAAAAGACAAGAATAAGTTGAGATGTGTTGTCTTGGCTCTGTGACCTCTGCAGGACGGCCACTTTGTGCAGAGTGATCCGTTCAATACTTTATCTCCCAATAAGCTGTAATCAGGATACAGAGGATATTTCTGGAGCAGTCAGCAGTGGTTCTGATCTGAGCATGAAGACTTGGACTTGAAATGCAAAGTTAATTTTCCCTTCAGTGGCAATATTTGGTATTTAAACATAGTATACACTAGCCCAATAAGAGTGCTTTTACACCTGCAGACTTTAGTTTGTTCAACTCGAGTTTGTTTTCCCTCATGACGTGGTTCCTTCTGTTATGAACACAGCAATCGCACTCTTGCTCAGTTCAAAACAACCTCACCAAGACTCCCAAAAACAATCGACAGGAGAATGTCCAACCTGCACGAGTTAAGCTACATTGTAAAATTATAGCTCACCAACACAGAAACAGTAACAGTAGACGTCCAGAAAAGAGAATCTTCTTCCTGTATTTCCTTTTTTGCTCCTGTGGTAAAGAAATAAGTAGAGAGGACGCTGTCATGTGGTGCATTCTGGTGCACTGTTACACACTTCTCAAACGATTCTGATTAAAGTAAACACACTAAGGTGTAAAAACACTCATCTAGACAAAATATTAGACAGTTTGTATACCCATTGACTAACCATTGGTCAGTTGGGTGATTCAGTTTATTCAGGGCAGTACTGTATTTTTAGTAAAACAATTTCTAATGACTTTTTGGAATGACGTAACAAGTCACGCAGTGGAGCAGTGGGTCTGACTGGCTGGAGATATGACATGCTGGATGCAAGCAGTGCTTGACGTAAGGGCCTCACTTACCATTTAAGCTGGTGTCACTGCAGTAACCGTCACTGTATAATCTATCAGGCAATCAGTAACATCTTCATCTTTTCCTCATTGTCATGAAACTCATGACACATTGATAATAGTTTTCAATAGTCTGAGGTTTTGAATGTTATGTTATATCTTTATGATGCATTTGCTACCACCTAACACAGCAATATCCTTTGAATAAAATGTGATTTGTTGTGTGAAACTTGCTGGTTTGTACTTCCCAAAGAAACTGATGAATTCAAAAATACATTAACAAAATAAGTCCCTGGGTTGTCTCTCAGCACCTTGAGGCTGATAGAGAGGTGAATCAAACAGTCGGGTTCCCAAATTGACTGATTATACCTTCACAGAGTGACACAGCACTGTGTGTGTGTGTGTGTGTGTGTGCGCACAATGGGGGGTACAGGAGGAGAGAGACAAATCATAAAACTTCCAGAAATAGTTCTCCAGTCATCATCGATCATGAGCCTCGCTGCTGTCACGCTGGTCTGCTGAGAAAACAAGATGTGGGCTGTTGTTGGTCTGCAGGAGAAAACTATCAGACAGGATGAGACTTCTAGTCTTCATGGTCTGAGCATCAGCATATTCAGTCTGAAATAAAACAATGGATACTGCATTTAAAATCCAGGTCTCAGCTGTATTAGAGATAGAACCGTTTAGACTCAGAGTATAGAGGGTCAGAAGTAATTAGATGCTCGGCTGCTGAACGTTTATTGTGCAGTTGTGAGTTGCTGCATTGTTAGTTCATGCATGTAAAGAGCTCACGTAACTTAGATTAATTGAAAGTTGTCAGTGAGACCGAGGTAGAGTCACGTCAGCATCAGGAGTCCAGAGGTGAGGATGAGGTTAGAAACATATCACAATACTCTGATTACCTAAATCAGCAGGTGGAGACAGGAAATAGGAAAATTGAACTGAAAACAACAACAACAACAAAAAACCTCAAAACATTTGCACTGTGACACGACAGAACTTTTCCATAACTTTTTATGCACTTAAAATGCACTTTCCATAAAAAAACAAACAAACAAATAAACAAACTAACACTTACGTCTCATGAAATTGACACATTTTTCTGATACTTCACTTTACAGTTTTTCTCCTTGACTTAGAGTTTTGCTTGTTTTGTACCTCACTTGTAAGTCGCTTTGGATAAAAGTGACTGTAAATGACTAAATGTAAATGTAAATGTAAGAATGTTCCCCAGGATGAGCAGAGTGAGGCTGCAGTGAAAGTCTCTTGTGAAACTGTGTTGTAATTTTCATTTGAAACTGATAAAATTAGAAAATGCAGGTAATGAGCAGTGTGTTGTATTCAGACACACAAAGTTTTTTATTTTACATTATATACACAAGATGGGCGGAGTTTGTCTGCTATACCTGTGTCTGTGTGGCTTTTCTCTGGGTTCTCCTTCCTCCTCCCACAGTATAGAAGACATTTAGTTAGGTTAGTTGGTGACTCTGAATTGCTCACTGGGGTGAATGTGAATGCCAGTGGTTGCCTGTCTATATGTCTGCTCTGTGCTGGGATCTCAGCATTTATGTTATTTATGAAGGAATACTAACGTCAGCCAGGAACGATCAGGCTCCAGTCTGTCCCTCACGGCCAAACAAAGATGACCAAAGTCCCTCTGGTCTGAAGAATCATCTTGTCTTGGTGAAGAACTTTTGGAAGAATCAATTTTGGCACATGAATTAAAAGCTAAACCAATAGAACAATAAACTACTGATCCAATGTATATGTCTTCTGATTTATTTATTCCATCATTTCCTGCTTTGTCATTTTCCCTGGAGAATAACTGAATCCTGACCCAGATGGTTCTTCTTGTATCTTTAAATCTGCAGTCTCTGACAGAGTCCATAACCTCAGCATAACTGCTAACATGTGCATTTATTCCATCACATGAGATGAGGTTACCAGAGCAGTATACATTCATTTCTGATAGATGATATGAGGTGGTGATGAGCCCAGTGTGTGACAGGCAATAGAAGCTATAACAGCCTGTCACCAGTGACCTCCTGTTATTGATGTGGACACGCAGAGGTACATCCCAGAACTGTGGTGCTTCTGAAACAAGGACACCAGGGTCAGAAATCCTACGTTAGAGGTTAATGGTCCATCAGCAGATTGAACAGAGAAGAATTTGATAGAATTTCTTCGCTTCAAATTCAGCAGCGAGTCTCGTTTCCAGTGTGTTGAATCGTTTTATAGCTGATTAATGCTGCTACGCTTTTAGTCGCCTCACACTTTGCTTAACTGAGCCGACCATCTGAAATATTTTCCTCAGTCATGTGACATAGAGATGTGAATGACTTCAGAGGTCTCATTCAGCTGGACACTGAACAGGCAGGTTTTAATCAGCCTTAAAGCTCAGAGCACTTTCCAACCCTGCCCAGATCCAAGCTACATTCAAGATGCATGGTGAATTTTGGATGACTGTCAATTCGCTTTTTTCTTGTATCAAAATGTTAATTGCCATTATCATTGTTACTAGGTTCACAGGTCAAACCGTTCTGCCTCTCATGTAGATGAATGGGATGATTTTATCAATGCAGAAGATGCAGTTGTAGTATCATTTAGTGTGAATCTGTGTTCACCTGAGAGGCTGCTGCTGACAGGACTTTCACAATAAAATTATACTTACTAACAAATAAGCCTGACAAGAACTGGTTCATTTACTTTATAATGTAAAAACTCTGTAAAAAGTCCTGTCTAAACCAGGACAGGATGGATAAAAGATTCCAACAAAGTTTTAAATATACTTGTGGTTTGGTGTTTTAAATATGTTTGTGATTGTTTTTTAGATGTCATTAAAAAGAGGGAAGAAGGTTACTGTTAGCAGTAGTACTGGCAAGAATTTAAAGCTACTGTCACCCCTGGCGATGAGGCACAAAATCCAGCAGACTTGCAGAAGTTTAAGGCAGTTTATGAACAAACAAGAATACCCAAGTCCAGATCCCAGGTCCAAGCAGAGATCAGAACTAAGGAGTCTGTTTAGAAACAGAAAGAATTTCCAGGGGAAGAGTCCAGAAACAAGTACAGACACAGATGTCTTCTAGTCTCTGGCTCCATCACCACACGTCCTCTCTGCTCTGTTTATTTGTTTGAAGTTGTTGGTCGCTACGAGCTGAGGGGAAAGCTCTGACCTCTGACCTGAGAGCTGTTAATGAGGCCGGAGAAAGTTACCACTCCAGCAGTGTGAGACATCTGATCCTCATGGTGGAGCAGCTGGAGATATCAGGGAATCCCCTCAAACCTAATGAAGTTCACTTACTGCTGAATCATCCAGTGAAACAGAGATGGACACAGACAGAGCCAGACTCTTTGTGGAAATAATCATTTCTACATCCCCTGGCAAACTATGTGAACACACGTGTGTTAGGGAGTGAAGTCTTACAGTCAGGTGTGGCTGCTGCTTCTGCAGAACTTCACAGTATTTTCTCCATCCTCTCCTTGTTTGATCCACTGAAGCAGAACTTGGAGAATTATTATTATTATTATATAGTATTATTATTATTATTATTATTATTATTATTATTATTCATTTTTATTAAACTGCATCTGCGTCGTGCTTCTCTGCACCAGTGACGTCCTGAAGGAGCTGTTGTTGTTCCAGCCTCGCTGAGATGAGACCAGTGTAAGGACCAAATGGCTTCATGGTGGATTTATTCATCACCACACTCTCAGATTTATTTTTCAGTTTGCTATGTTGTGCACTATTAGTTTTCTCAACCTGAATAATTTACTCTTGCTCTAAGACGCGACCAGTTCACTGTTTATTAGTTTTACTGTACAGATCATTCAGCCTTTAAACTGCAAACTGTCAGTGTTATGAAGCGCAGTGTGAATTTTAACACTCCTCTCTCTCCTGTATAGTAGTAGCTCTCACACAGAGAAGGGGTTTGCAGGTATTGAAGTTTCAGTTCTATACAGATCCCACCTCATTAAAATTGCTCCTCTTGAATGGCTCGATAGGGGTCATCTCACTGTGGGTAATTGCAATAACAGTATTCTCCCCCTGCTCATTATGCAGAGCAGGGAGGCTGCACCATCAGCAAGGTGAGAGGCAAACTGAAGAAAAGACATGTTTCCAGTGAATGCAGCCATTTATCTTCCAGATGGAAGCTGGAAACGACTCTGGTTATCTTTCATTTGTATTGTTGGGATCTTAGAGCTGATTCTGTGGCTGTGCAAATGAAAAATGAACTCACACAAAACAAATGCATAAAAACATTTAAAAACATTGTTTGTGCAAAAGAACATTTGATTTTAAAAATGGATTTTCAACCAATATCAATTAAATTGTAGAGTCTGTGTTGTGAAAGCAGTATAAACAGTGTGTGGACACACTTCCTTTTAGCTCTGGAGCGCGTTGGTCACATGTGACCTTTAATTCCAGTGAATAAAAACCTCAAAGATCAGTTCACACCTCAGACGTTTAAACACTGACACTGATCGAATCCATTCTACAGTTAATAGCAGCTGTTAAAAGATGCTTCTGCTGTAGGTGATTTCCTCATGTGCAAACACATATTAAAAGTTTATTTAAAAGTCATCCTAACAGAGGATTTGGTTTTTATTTCTGGTCATCAGGATGCTCCTCATCTCTCTGGACATTTCTTATGTCACTGCAGAAAGAGGATAAAGGACAGAACGTCTTCAGATGTGAGACTTCAGGGTGTGTGATGGACTTGGCTGAACCTCTAAAGCTTCACTGTCAAGGGACGACTTACTGTAACATTAATTAATGAATGGATAATAAAATGAACGGCCGCTACGTCGCTGAATGAAGCTGAACAAGGTCAAAAGATTTCAGCAAACTCCTTTATTAAAGCTACAGTGAGTGTCTGTTCTCCATCTGAGCTGCTCATCCTGTTGTGGAGGTGCAGTCACAGGCCAGTGTGACTGCACATCACTGGCAGCTTGTCCTTAAAACGAATCACAGAAATTAATGACATCTGGTTGATCAGTAGGTTCTGAGTTTTTTTTCATGGACAGAGGCTGTGAATTTAAATATTAGCTTGATTATTAATGTTAATACGCTTCTGTAAATATTATTTCCAGGTGGCAAAGTTGTCTCCTCATGCTTGGTTTAAATGTTCAAATCCTCTGCTGTGGTCTGTTTCAGATTTTTTCACCTTGTGTACCTAAATAACAAGCAGAGTGTTTTTTCCCACTGTATCATGCTGGTGACCACAGCTGTGTGTCTCTGATCAGGCTTTAGAGCAGAACCAGCCTGACGGCCTGTAATCTCTGTGTGAATGTATTCACAGTGTGATGGGATGTGACAGGTCAATCTCTGCTGCTCTGCATCCCAACACTTCTGCTGGGAGGCACAGAGGGACATCCCACGTTGCCACGGCTACCGACAGTCTGGCACGGCAGGTAAGGTTTCCTTTCCTCTTCCCTGAGGGAGAGAGACTGTGAATTAATTCTGCTTTAGCCTTAGTTTCTTCTCCTTCCCGCACAGAGGAAGGGTGAGGCCTGACTGACGGCAGCATGTTTACCTCCACATCTGACCGCTGGGATGAGTAATGGCCGTGTAGTTTGTCAGCAACTGTGCGTGACTTTATTTCAGCTCACCTTGCAGCGTCCTGCCTCAAACACACCCTGATCAAACACCACACTGTGTCCAGCAAGGACACACTGATATGAAGCATCTAAAAGCTGCAGAGTTTGTGGATGTTCATGGTGCAACGAGTCTGAAATCAAATTCCAAAATCCTTTTTCATTCACTACCTGCAGGTTGTTATTATTCATTTATTGATCTAAGATGCTCTTTAATTATTGTCTCACAGTCTTATTATCTGTTTCCCATCATGCTGCTGGTGAATCCCAGGTTGCTCACCTGGTCTTCAAAACAGCTTTAAAATCTAAATCATCATAATACTGGATGTGTTACAGCTTCTCTCTCATTGGTCGGTAGTGTGTTACTGGCCCAAAATGATTGGGATGGAGTGGAGAGAAATATTCTTTAGATCATAGGTGTCACACTCTGCTTGTTTTCCAACTATCTTACTTAAAGTTTATTTCTTCAAGTACACTTAGCTTTAATTCAAGTATAGTCAGTATACATGCCTATGTACTTCTAGTATACTTGCAAGTATACATTATTAATACCATTGGGACTAAATTGGCCACTTTTCAGTTTATAGAAGTAGACCTGACATATACTACAAATAGACTTCATATGCACTGTTAGTTTACTAGTGATGTAGTAATAGTTTACTTTCTAGATGATGAAAATATATTTTAATCTCCTTCACAGGCTGCAATTCTGAATATTAGTTAATAGTTTCCTTGCTGTGTAACTTTCTACCACTGATAAACTGAAGCACAGCTGAGTGTATAGAGAAGTAATACTTTTCAGTGTGAAGTGAGTGAGAGGCAGCTCCTACTGGCTCAACCTTCTTACTGACGGTTTTAACTTTATAACTCAACAATTATTAACCAACCAGACTGAGTCTGTTTAAAAGGTAAAACATGTCACACAACAGTTAGTGATAAATTATTAATTTATAACCTTAATGATTGTTTCTTTATAAAGTTAAGCTACTGAAATGCATGCTGGGTATTTCTATATACTTATCAGTATACTTAAGTATAAGTACATGTATACTTAGAGTTTTCCATATACTTCGTTCAGTCAGTTTACAGCTAGTATACTTAAATACTACTTTGTCTCTGTGCTACCTTACTGGAGAACTGAAGCTACATTGAAGCATCAAAACTTCCATCCAGTCAAATCAAAATATGGTTCATGTATCGAGGTTTCACTTGACTGTGTGGTTCAAACATTCAGCTTCTGTGTAGGAAAAGACTTTAAAGTGGCACAGCCCAATGTTATGTATGAAGCTCTATGGGTCAAACAGCTGTAGTAGAGTAATCATGACATAAAACTGTTGTTTAATATCTTGTTAATATCTTTTTGGAATACAGTGTAATTAATTATGTTTTTATCTTCAAAAATGATAACAACATCGACCTAAAGAGACGATTCTGTGAAGTCCAACGCTTTAAATAAACTGTGTATGTGTTGTATATCTCTTAAATGTCCCACTGACTTTAGCACGTCATGAACCAGCAGCCTCAGATGAAGCTTTATACATAATCAGTGGCCTGAAGGTTCACTGTCTGCTCCTTCCAGCACTGACACCAGCTTTGAAGCTCCGTTGTCCAGTCAAAACGAAGATGGATCATGTGGACAACAGTGAATTCATCAGTCTTATAACTTTACTGCAAGTCACACTGTGCAACATGAATCTAATAATCTTGGGTACAACATCAGTTTTCATGTGTGTAGACTGAAAGCTGGTGAGATCCTGAATCATGGGCTGTAATGCACATTAATAAAATAAAACATTTATGCAGAATTGCTTTAATTCAGACACATTAAGGTCTTAGTTGGATTTGTGTCCAGACTTTGACTAGACCACTCCTGAACCTTAATTTAGTTTTTTTTGGTCATTGTCCTGCTGCAGAACCCAAGTGCTCTTGAGCTTCAGGTCACAAACTGATGGTCGGACATTCTACTTCAGGATTTTCTGGTAGAG
>OMLM01012095.1:15688-27245 GCA_900302695.1 Helostoma temminkii
AACAAAAAAAAAAAATTTTAAAAATTTTTTTTTTTTTTTTTTTTTTTTTTTTTCTCTCTTGGTACGTCTCATCTTTTCTCAGTTCAGGTTGTCGTGGTTCCTGACTCGGCCATCTTTGTTATTGCTGCTGAAGAGCAGATTAGATTCAAGTTAAACTCATGTTTTCCTGCATAAGATGATTCAGACTCAGTAGTAGAGTGATGGGTTTTAAAATGCGTCTGCGTTGTTTTAAATTTTAATCCAAATAACTGTTTCTTCCAGTCGTATTTCACATTTGAAGACGTCTTCAAAAGTGTTTGTTCTCATGAACTTTGTCTGAATAAGCGTCTCATCCCACTGAGTTATTAGTGGTGACATGATGTAGAGCAGGGGAGAGATTTCAGACACGGCCGTCGCACAGTGATTGTGTTTCTCAGCACTGTGACTAAAGCTGCTCCAGGTCGTGCAGAGGATGTGAGCTGGTCCGTCTCTCCACCGCCTGCTCCAAGGTTCCAGAGAGAACCCAGTTTGCTCCTGTCTGTCCTGATCAGTGTCTGTCCAGCAGGCAGCAGCAAAGATGTGACACTAAATGTATAAGCACGAGTGCAGTCAGGTTGTTGGTGTCACTTTCTGTCTCAAATCACAAGAAACATCTTGGTGGTCTGAGATTTATGTGCAGGAAGAGTGTTTGAGAACCTGCCTCAGAACCATCACGATGCTGATCTGTACATGTGGGTCAGGACTCCACAGATGATACCACAACATTCATTATGCTTCTAACTGCGAGTCTCTCTGACCTTTCAATCTGTTTGCAGGTGACTTTGGTGTTTCCTGCCTGCTGATGGGATCATGTGACCTGGCCACCACCTTCACAGGGACCCCATACTACATGAGTCCAGAGGTTCTGAACCACCAGGGCTACGACTCCAAGTCTGACATCTGGTAAAGTAAAAGTCCTAAATTTAGTTGAACACTCAGACTTACAGCATCAGTCATTCCTCACTTCTCTTCTGACATTTTCAGAAGAAATGATGCATTTGATTGGGATGATTTTCAACAAATGAATCCTGATTCCGTCTGTAGTGAGTGTTAGTGACAGCAGGACAGTGAGTCCAAGAACTGGTTCTAAAGGTGGTGATCAGAAGAAAATGACGAGCTGTGGTCAGTGGTGCCCTCTGACACAGTGATCCACAGTGGATCTAACATGAAGAGGAAAATGCTGTTTGGTCACATGAAGGAACGTTTAGGTTTAAAAACATTTGCATCAGTGAGGAATGTTCATAACTTCAGACGACACTAATTATCTGATGCAGTTTTTACTACGTTAACTATCAGAGCATGAAATTACATCAGTCATTATGTGCAGGTTGTGTGTTATGCACGTGAGGAGACATTACTGTTTAATAATTAGGCTTCGGTACCTGATGCATCACACGCTGAGGTTGCAGGTGCTGGGATGGTGACAGTTTATTTACAGCTTTACCTCGAGCTTCACTGGTTGTTTTGTCCTGTGGTAGTTTGAGTTCATTTTGCATCACATGACTCCTATGCTGCTTTTCTGGTCTGAAACCTGGTGACACCTGCCCTTTAAAGTGAGCTTCAGACGGAGCAACACATTCGTAGACTTTACTATTTTACAGCTTCATTTTTCTCTGCTGGGATTGGTCGAGAGCTGGAGGCTGTACAGGTGAGTCACAGGGAGCATGGGTGCAGGAAGAAAAACAAATCAACTGTTATATCAAAAGATTTAGAGAATCTGTAATATCTGTTGTAATATGTATCTGTCTGACCTTCAGGCCCTCAGACGGTTCTGCATTATAAACGGACATGATGCTGTGATGACATCACTGCATGGACCCAGGAATACTTCTGAACATCAGTGTCTGTGGACACAGTTCACTGTACCGTCCAGAAACAGTTCAGGCTTCCACATATGAACATGATCCAGAAACACTCTTCTCTGGACCAAAGCTTAAACTGTTCTTTGGTCAGAATAATCTGAATCTGGAAACCACATGTGCAGCAGGATTATTTTTCTTAACACTGTACATTTCTAATTCTCAAAGAACATTTTGAACATTTGATGTTGTGTTGTGAATAGAATATGGGTTTGAGATTTACAGTGTCCCAACTTCTGAGGAACTGGACTTTGTATGTTGAGACATCAAGTTTTGGAACAAAGTCACAAACTGTAGCTGTAATTTAACAAACTACAGTGCTTAAGGCAGTTTTCCTAAACTGAGCTTCATTTCCCTCATTAGTACTAGTACTGCTAGTAAGTACTACGATCACCTTAGTACTAAGAACACAGTGAAGTACAGCACCTGTGCTCCCTACGTCAGAAACCTGAAGCAGAGTTTTAATTGACTTAAATTCATATGTGTGAACCTTCTGAATGAAAACCTCACATCAGGCTCTGCAGAAGGAAACGGCAGCTGATCTGAGGTCTGTTTAAACGGCAGCTGATCTGAGGTCTGTTTAAACGGCAGCTGATCTGAGGTCTGTTTAAACGGCAGCGAAGCCTCTCGGCTTCAGTCTCAGAGCGACTGTGATGTTTCAGACGACCCCTGACAGTTCAGAACATTCCTGATGAAGCAAACTTCAGTTTAACAGCGGCAGCTTTCACTATTAGTGAGACATTAGTGTTTGTACATCTGTGAACATTATTCTGCTGAAATCAGGCGTAACAGGGTTGTTGTGGTGTAACTGATGTGCTGATGAACATTACTATTGCTGCATGCTCTTTAGGTTTCATTTCATACCTTCAGTGTTGTACATTAATACTGAAGTAGAGGTGTGGACTCTGTACTTACCTTCCTCTGCACAGGACGACTGATGGTGTAAAGCACATTTAGAAATGTCACAGATGAACTTTTTAAGGCAGTGATGTGAAAACATTCAGGTCACGACCTCTGAATCTGTTGAATGTCATGAGTGTGCGAAAGCTAAATGTGGCTACTACTGGACAATCTAAAATACAACTAGAAAACTGCATTTCCTAAAGACTGATTTCTGAAAGCTAACGGTTTTCACTGGAAGATTTACTGTACTGAAGAATGTAGAGATTGCAGCTAATAAAGTGTAAAAAAACTCAACTCTACACAAAGCGACAGTGTGGTGTCTACAGTCTGTTGTGCACATAATCCGTGTGTCTGCAGATTAATGTTTCAGTTCCCTCACCTTAACCACAGATTCCACTTTTACTGGTTCATAACAGCTACATGAAGTTCTGAAACTGATGTTCCTGCTGGTTCTGATCAACTGATGCACTGGATCTCAGAACGGTCTTCATGTGAATCGCTTCTGATTCAGTGTCAGCAGTGATCATCAGTGAAATGAATCAGCACTGAGGCTGTTTTTCTGTCTGTTTACCCCCGTCATCCGTTTAATTAACTTCCTGTTCCGCTTTGTGCATCTGCTCTTTAATTACCTCTGTTTATGAACTTTAACAACACACAGAGCATCTGTCACATTAACTACAGTTAGTGAACCTGCAGCTCTGCTTTCTGTTCATTGTGTCCATGAACAAAAGTGTAACTAATAACTACAACTGTCTGCTCTGTTCATACAACATGCATCAGTTTATTAGGAATCTCAGATCTGCTCTAATGTCCTAAGGTCAAATATAAACAAGGATCTAAATGGGCTGAAGATTGTCCAGCTCCCTCAGCAGAACCCCTCATAAGAGCACACATCTGATGCCACTATACAAACCCTTGCTCAGCTGCATATATTTTATCCAAACTGGCTGTGGGTTTGTTGTAGAATTGTCTAAAGTCTGAGGTCCTTGTCTTTAAGAAGGAAAAGGAAACAAAGTGAAACAGTGGCTACGCTACCTGGGTGTGATGGGGGGTGAAGGAAGCTATCCAGGCTCTAACCAGATTTCTGAAGAGGCGAGTGGAGAAAAACCCTGAAGATCTTCAGCAGGACTTGGGTTCAGAGGTTTCATTTTGCACAGTAAGGCTCAGACTAAAGGAATCAAAGATGTTCACCACTACTGATCCAAAAGCACAATAAGAGTTGTCTCCATCGTGCTCAGTCATAAATGAGCCAATTCTGTAGAACTTTCTGGGCCTTTGGACCAGTGGTTTGTCTGGAGGAAGGAGAATGAAGCATAAGCTGAGCAGAACACCCTGCCTACAGTGGAGCATGGTGGTGGCTCAGTGATGCTCTGGGCCTGGAAACCTGCAGCGTGTGCAACGAAAGATGGATTCATTCACGTATCGAGACACTCTGGGTGAAAACATCACTGACTGTGAGAAATCTGAAGCTGGGCACCTGTCACCCAGTCACCTGACTTGAACCCCATAGAAAAAACCCTGGTGAGGTTTGAAGGCAGTTGCAGCAGCAAACCCAAGAATATTCGTGAACTGGAGGACGAGATTGTTCAGTAACGCTGCCTGAAGCTGGTCTGACTCTGCATCACATCAGAAGGTGCTGAACACACATCATGAAGATGAGACTGAAGTCATTAAAAGCTGCATTCTGTGTTGAAGTTAGAGGAACCACTGGTGACACTGTTTTATTTATTGCATTAGCTTCAACAGGGTTGGAATATTTTTAGTACAACTGGAATTATGGGTTGAATCTGCAGCTCCTTGTTTTATGGAACTTTCTAATGAATTTCAGCTCATGTAGCGTCAGAACCACATTTTAATAGAGTCGTTTTCAGTCACAGCGAGAAGCAGCTGCCTTCAGAGAAGAAGCCAAACAGCAAATCTATCTTTCCGCTACCTGGTGTTCAGTGAACAGGACGCAGTTACAGAGCAGCTGGTGAACATCGTGAAGCTTTTAGCAGCTAAACAGCAGATATTTTCCTCAGGAGGCCGAACATTGGACTTGGATTGATCAGGTGGACACAAGCAGCACTCACTTTAATCACGTTGTCATGTTGTGGAAATAACGTGTTTGAAGCTAAACTTGAAAGCAGAGGATCTGTTAATGTGATGGTTACAGATTAGAAATCCCTGGCTTGTACTGCTGAGGTGCACGGATGAGAAGAAACAATCTAATCTGCAGCAACACTACTAATAACTTTATTAATAGACCAACGTGTTTCAGCCAGAAGCTCATTTCTGCTCCAAACAGAAACCAAATAAAACTGTGAATCAGCTCAGGCTGCAGAAATGAAGAGAAAATATTGGACTTTCCAATTATGATTTTAATCCACACGCTCTCCACTTTATTTTGCCCTTATTCCTTCACACTGGAGGTTTTGTTTCTGTAGTTGAGGATGAAGGTCGTTTCTGAATAAATTAGCTCTGCAGTAAACAAATGCTTTTAAAACAAGAAGCTGCTGCTCACTAAACTGATTCATGCAGTAGCAGTAATACTTGTCCCATTGTGTGTGTGTGTGTGTGTGTGTGTGTGTGTGTGTGTTTGGGGAGAAGGGCAGATTCATGTTCCATGTCTTTGGTTTTGCTTTGGGTCTTTTCAGCTTCCCACTGTCTCTGCTGTCTTTTACTCAGACACATACTCTCCTGTCCACACTGATGCTTAGCCATTCAACACACACACACACACTCTGCTCTGCCCATAAACACACAAATACTCAGAACTCCCAGTCAACCTTGCCACATCATCCTGTGAGCTCCCATGCCTTCATGCCTCCTGTTTGATACGGTTATCCTTTGTTCTCCACAGTCGGCTGTGGTCGAGTTTTATGGTCTGCATGTTAAGTTTCTTCAGTTTTCTCTGCTTTAGGTCCCTGCTTACGTCAAGTTTCAGTTCTGCAGAGTTTAGTTTGTTCAGTTTGTCATTTCTTTGCCGTTCAGTTTTCTCCTCAGTCTTGGTTTTGCTCCGTTTGGAGTGAATTTCTGTTTGGCCTTTGTTTCCCTAGTTGTGTTTTTATCTTTATAATTAATTACATTTATCACGACCTCCTTGGGTCTGGTCTGCATTTGGTTCCACCGGTTTGTGAAACGCGTGACGCGTCCTTGTTTGATTCCCAACCACTTCTCTCGTCTTCCTCTAAAATGCACTGACAGTTGGATAAGTGTTTTCTTTTAGACCACAAACAGAACCCTGCAATGTTTTCTCCTGTGCTGCAGACTGGAGCACAGCTCTCAGCGGCTGTCAGTGTTCACCGCTTGTTCCTGATGAAAACCACGGAACAAACATTTCAGTTGTTTCACAAATAAATGACCTAATAAACCTGCAGGTTTTACACTTTGGACTCTAAAACTAAAACTTCCACACAGCAACTTTAGCCTTTATCACTTTCTGCAGCTAATTAACTCCTCATCCTCCGTTCTTCACTAATTGCTAGCGACCTGCGACTGCGGTCGGCGCTCTGCGTTAACAGAGGTGGACTCTGCTCTCGTTCGAAAGCTTGAATAGAATGACCTCTGACCTCTCTGCTGGGAGACTTTACCTGTCGGACTCCGTCTGACTCGGCTGCAGAATAGACGACACTCGTTAGAAATGTGTTTTGTGATGAATCTATGCGACAAACAGTTTTGTCATAAATCAGGAGTTTTTCTTGGGGGCACTCGCTGTTTCTGTTCATGTCTGGAGATGAGAGCAGTTAACACAGTGGGGACCGGGACCCCAGCAGCCTCACATACAATGATGCTGCGTCATGTGGGGAAAAGTTGGATCTGCCTTAACTTTTACCACCACACGACGTGATCTCACTCATTAAGACGCTGCATGGATCACTTATGACTGTAGTTTCTGCTGTGTTGTGGAGTCTAATTAGCTTCAAACTGTAAATCTGCTTAGACTGAAAAGTCAGAGCCTTGGTGAAGCTAAAAGCAGCTCCTCACTGCCGCGTAATTCACCATCAGTAACTAGTCCTGTGTGACCAAATGGTTTTTATTTGAATGACCTAGGTTCAGTGTCTAAGACCTTGTGTTTGCAGTGGCTACTTGGTTCAGGATACATGACGGGAAAATGAGTTGCTGAACTGTCGGTGCTGCTCTGCAGGGCTCTGGGCTGCCTCCTCTATGAGATGTGCTGTCTGACTCACGCCTTCCAGGGGCCAAACTTCCTGTCTGTGGTGATGAAGATCGTGGAGGGAGAAACCCCGACACTGCCGCCCTCGTACTCCCTGGATCTGAACTCTGTCATGCAGAGGTGAGGAGACAAAACTGAGGGTTTGTCCGGGTCATTTAATTAATTTGTGAATATGCAGATTCTGGGATGTGCAGGGTGTTTGCTGGTTTTTGGTCTTGAATATGTGACGTAGCTCATCCAGTGTGTGTGTGAGCTCGGCAGAAAACCTGTCAAGACAGGATTTAAAGGATTTTTCTAGTTCTAGTGGAACATGGTTGTGTAGATTCCTTCTCTCCACACTGGCCCAGAGGTTTTCCTCCTACTATCCTGAGGAACAACCGCGGGTGCTGGCTGGGTTCCTTGGTGGGACGGTTGAAGCTTCACATGAACTGGACTGTGCATTTTGTCCATCATTTCTGGCAGCGTAGTTTCATTCTAGGTGAAAACCAAAATATCTTGTGAAAGAGCGTTTTAACTGTTGAACCTTTGGCAGCAATAACTCATCAAACTCTTCCTGTAGCTGTGAATCAGACCTGAACTTTGGACAGTTTTTGTTTACAGGATAATGTCAGGGTGGTTTTCCACAATGAATCCACTACAGAAACATAGTCTGCCTTCTGGAGTCAGAACCGACACCTCAACCCAGTAGAGATTCTGTGGTATGAGCTCTGATCCGTTCACTCCAGACATCCTTAGAGGATGTGGTTCAGGTCTGATCCAGCATCACTGTGTGTTTAGTGTGTGTGTTCAGTAAAGACATGATCATTATAGGAATATTGTTTGTGTTGATATTTGAAAATCACATTATGGAGAAAAGTTCAATGTCAAGTTCCCTCTTTCCATCCTTTTGATGCCTGGTGTTGATGACAGGGGCTCGAAATGTCGCCACCATACAAACTGTCTAGAACTGAAGAACATCAGGGTTCAAAGAGAAATGTCACCACAGACACTCTGTTTGGTTTAGGGACCATTGTGTCATAATGAATCTCTGATTAACAGCAATCCTCAGAAAAGCCTCTGCATGACCACTGACTGCTTCAGGCACCTTCAGGACTTGATTGTGGATTTGTAGACTTAATGTCAGGTCATGTAGTCGGGCCTGGTTAGGACGAGGATCAGTAGAATCCAGATCAGTAACCGTTTACCGTTGGTGTCCCTCTGAACCAGGATGCTGCAGAAACAACCGTCATCCAGACCTTCAGCAGCAGAGACTCTGAAGACCAAGTTCATGGAGGAAAACATGCAGGTACACACACGCACAGCAGCTTATTGAAAATGATACTGAGGCAGGTTCACTGCAGGCCGAGCTTCTCATGTTCTCCAGGGCAGAAGGAGTTATTCAGGAAGTGATCCTGTGAAAACCAGGTTTACATTCTGTGTAGTAGTGGTAGTACTATAGTGTGTACTGCAGTTACTACACCCTCAAATGTATTCTCTGTATGCCTGTGCACTAACCTACTTCCTGCCACAGACACACTGAAACCCTATTAAAGTGTGGTATAATATTACTCACATACACACACAGTTACAGATGAGGTGTGTGTGTGTGTGTGTGTGTGTGTGTGTGTGTGTGTGTGCGCAGCATATTATCATCATACGGTGCCTCATAAATTACAGCTGCAGGCTCCCTGCTCTTCCTGTGCTGACGACCAACAACACATTAGGGTCCTCGTGGTCCTGGTTGCCATGGTTTCCACTGAAATATCATTATGCATATGGGTTTCCACAGTACAGAGGCACTATGGGATGTTAGAGGACAGAGGCTCCTCGGTGGGATCAGTGTGTCACTCAGTGTCTGATGCAGTGTCACATGTCTCCACTCACCACCTCTGACCTGCTTTGGTTCAGTGAGTAATGTGCTGGTCCACAGAGTGATGGTTCTGAATGCTCCACAGGTTTATGTAAAGAACAAGGAGCAGGAACTGCTTCATGTTCACTCATCCACACGTTGACCTAAAATGTACTGGTCCAAGTGAAAGTACACAATCTAGATACTTTAATAAAAGAGCAACTGTCAATACTACAGTACAACAAGTAGAAAACCTGTAGAAAGTAACTAATGCTCGGAAATACATGTAGTGGAGAATAGAATGGAAATACTCCAGTAAAGTACAAGTATTAATAATTATTACTGTTGTTACCATTGTCCTCCTCACACTAACATGCTCTGTGTGTTTTGCAGAAGATGAAGGACAGGTTTGACTTCATGTCATCAGGAGGAGACAAAGATGCTGAAGTCATCGCAGAGAAGATGTAAGACGACGCCTCCTTTTGACTGTAAACTCCTGTTACTCTTCTTCCTCTTCCTCCTTCATCTCCTCGTCTGTGTCGTCCTGTTGTCCTTTCTCTTTTTCTCCACAACCCTGGAGCAGTGAGAGCTTGGAGCAAGTTGATCAGATGGAGACGCATCATTCAAAGAGACGTAGGATAAACACACAGTTTATCACACTGGTGCTGGAAACACTAATATCTGAGCTTCAGCTGAAGCTTGGTTCTTGTGCAGCAGCTGCAGAATCAGCTCCTCCAGTGTAACAGTGTCTGGAAATGCACATTTATTTCTGTTTTCCTAACATGTTGTTGTGTAGAAGAGCAGAGCTTCTCTTTACTGCTTCTATTTGTCCTCCTCCTCCCCAATCTTTAATATCACTGCTGCTCCTTGTTTAACCACTGTTCTCCCCTCACCTCCTCCCCCTCGTGTATTTTCTTTCCTCGGGTGTTTGTCTTCTTCTGCTGTTTCTCATTCCCACCCCTCCACCTCATTTCTCATTTTACTCCTCCTGTTTATTCTCCTGTTTTTCCGTGTTCCTTTGTGTTTTGCTTCTGTTTTCTCTTCCTTCATTACCTTCTGCTTCGCCTCCTGTTTCCTATCTGCTGCCCCTCCTCCTCCTCCCTCTCTGTGTTCTCTGGCCTCCCCCCTCTTTTTCTTCCTCCCCTTCATTATGCCGCTTTGTCTCAGCCTTCTCAAACACACCATTACTACTTTGGAGTAGCTGCTATAATTAGAGCAGTAAGCTTGTGCTACAGGCGTGAGGATGGATTATCATCAACAACCACACGCAGGTTGGTTTTAACCTCTGTAACCACTTCATCCTTAAGTTTTGAGCAGACACTCCTGAAATGACAGACTTGAAAGCTGCTGCAGCTCCTGAACCGTGTGGACTGTAAGAATGAATGAGCTCCTGTCAGGAACCAAAACCTCTGAGGTTTCATGTGAATGTGACAGAAAAGCTGCAGCGGGCTCAGAAACGTAGCAGCAGGTCTTTGAATTCAGACTAAACAAATGTTTCAGTTGCTGCCAGTAGCTTCACGTGTTTCAAGGACACTACAGGTAGTAAATGGATGCATGTTTCCCTCAGTTACATCAGTCCATCACACTCCACCTCCATGCTGGACCATAGAGTTCAGTGTCTGTCTCACTCCAGTTCAAACTGGCCCCTGTCTCCCAGACAGACTGATTCACCAGTTCATGGCAGGTGTGTGGCAGCATTCAGACGAGTCAGCAGTGGTTTTTCCTCAGCTCATTTCCACCCAGTGTCTTTAACTGCCCTGTACTGAGGCACGTCTTGGCAGAATTTGGAACTTTCGACTTCCTGGATGAACTGTTGCTGGGAACGTTCATCATTGTCTACATTTCTACATGACATCTTACTGTGGATCTGTGGAGTCCTGGAGTCTTGGAGCTCTAAGAAGATGTAAATGGTACATTTCTCCTCTTGTGCAGCCAATCAGAGTGAAGTCCTCCTCATTCAACATGCAGAACTTTATAAAAAGCTGTTGTTGGGAGGCTAGTGCCAAAAAACTAGAGCAGTAAACACCAGTGATGCCTCAGCGACCACTGGCTTGGTGTGTCTGTCCTTAGAAACTGCTTAGTACTAAACACTGCAGTGTACTACTTCTAGTACTACTAGTAGTAACTAAGGGAACAAATGCAGTATCTTCCCTGCAGCCTTAGTTATTATTCAGTTCAGATTATTTCTGTAGCGCAGATTCACAACAAGTCACATGAAGGCACTTTAGAGTTTAACACACCTGTATGGAATTATATTAAAACTCTGAGCAGAACAGGGAGACGGTGGAGAGGAAGAACCTCCAGCAGAACCAGGCTCAGGCTTCATACACTGCACTGCAGTTGTTAAGATGTGTTGGTGTGAGGTGAGGTGGTCACGTTTTCACTGAACTTTACCTCCACATGTAAAAGTCCGACCACATGTCTGAGGGGAAATGTCAGCACGAGATGCAGTTTGACAAGAGCGATTTTCTGACATTTTTGTCAGTTGATTGTGAATCATTGTTTCAAGATGGAAATATAAATGTTTACCTGCTATGATCAGCTTCTGCTGTGCAAACTGCATCTCAACACATAGATAGATGTTGTTTCTGTAATGAGAACTTCCTGACTTCTTCTTCTTCACTTCTGTGAAAGAACTGTGGTGAGGTGAGAAAGTTCGAGGCCAGCTCTGGCAGAATCCAGCAGCTGGATTCCTATTGGATGGATGATTGACAGGTGTGTGTGTGTGTGTGTGTGTATACATATATATACATATATGTAGTATATATAGACAGAGAGGGGGGACAGAGAAGG
>OMLM01012097.1:0-12507 GCA_900302695.1 Helostoma temminkii
GTGGGTGGCCATCTGCCTCAGCCGGTTGGGGTGAGTGGAAAGAAAGAGAAAAAGAGAAAAGAAAAGCAGATCACACAACCAATAACAACAACAAGCAACAGGCAGGCAGGCAGGCAGGTAGGATGGGCAGCAACTGAAGACCCGGAATACACAGCCTCAGGGCCGATGATACCTGCGGGGGAGAGAGAGAGAGAGAGAGAGAGAGACACAACTACAGGAGAGAGAAGAAACAAAGTTAATAACAGGCAGTGGTGGCGTATGAGTGGATGGAGTAATCAGGAGGAGCTCAGTGTGTCGACGGGAAGTCCCCCAGCAGTCTAAATCTATCAGACTCTATCAGAATTACTGATGTGCATGAACAGTAATAGGTTACTTTTAAAAATTTCCAACTTACTAGAACAGTAACTAGTTACTTTTGCAGTTACTTTTGTGTCTGTTACAAAGCGTGCCCATGATCAGTTCTGTGTGCGACCGGTTTCAGGTCCATGACCGTTAGCGTGGACTCTACGGACTCATTTCCTGCACTGCTGTTTCTGCACATCCTCCACTCCTCTTGTTTTATTAAGTCTCATGTGGTTCAGAAGCGTCTGCTCTTCTTATGGTTTCGTTCTGACAGCCGTGGTCTGAGTATGTGTCCGTATGAGGGCGAGCAGAAAGCAGACAGACCTTAATCCTGCTTTTCATGACTGGTCGACGGCGTTCTTTGGTTCAGGCGTGTGTCCTACTGACAGCCTGAAAGTAAAAGTCTGGGACTCCACCATCGATACTGTCCAAACATCTTTTATTTTCTTGGAGTCTTTTAGATTTTAAACACAGGCTTGTAGGTGACCTGACATCCCAGCATGCTCCTGGTTTTACCAAGGCTCACATGCTACAGTACGTGTATGGTTTGCAGGTCACTTTAAGGTTGTCTCCTCTGAATCAGGCACCTTTGGTTTTATTATCGATTGCAATAAGGCATTTGGATTTATTTGTTACAGCACAATATTCACATTCTTTGTTTGCCAAGAGTCAGTAAGATGACACATTTTTACTTGTCTTTTCTATTTAGTCTCCGTTTTGAAACAAGCAAGGTGGTTTCTATTTTATTTAAGTCGTTCTAGTGAAGTTTGTATTTTATTTTTTTCCGCTTACAAATTTCTGTTTTTGAATTTCAGGTCAGTTTTATTAAATAACAACTAAGCAGGGACGGACAGGAGCTTCTCTGGAGCTTTAGCAGACTCTCATCACACAGTGTCAGAGACGCAAAATGTCCATAAAGACTACTTTCAGTCTGGGGTGTTGCTCCTAATGTTGATCACTTTGGACAGAACACTGTCTGTGATTAAAATAAACTTTAGAAAGTTATATCTGAATAAAGTGTGGTTCTGAGTCCACACAGAACTGTAGAAACACCAGTGATTAGTTTCTGCTGTTTCCTGTTTAGAACCACCTGGATGAGGCTTCAGAGCTAAAACTGTGACGACTTAAACCTGCTGTAGAGTCAGATATCTACATGTGTTTTACTTCCAGCCTTCAGTTTCATTTCATCTCTTTCAGGGACTTTACCTGCTGCACAGAGAAAACTCACCACAGCGGCTGATTAGTCAAACATGTGGTTCACAGCAGACTGATCTGAAAACTTCCTGTTGGTGCATTCAGGGACAGTGTCGGTGTATGTAACTTTGATTAGCAGTCGAACACAGTGCTGAAAGTGTTAATTCGGCTCAAACTACAGGAGCTCCTGAAGCGTTTTAAGTCATGATGTGTGAAATGTTTCACAGCATCTCCTGATGTCCTTACTGCAGAAATGAACCACAGGGGAATGTGTCCACTGGCCAAGACTGTCAGAATAACTCGTAGACTAGATGGTGTGAGAAGGTGTGATTTCTGTGACCTGCTGGGGCTCAAAAAAATCACAATCCATAATGATGAACATGTGAGGCAGTACTGGGGTTCTGCTCATCAGTTCCAGTTCTTATTGATTCCTTGTTTTGATTTCAGATTG
Organism: Helostoma temminkii; assembly: GCA_900302695.1. NCBI lineage: Eukaryota > Metazoa > Chordata > Actinopteri > Anabantiformes > Helostomatidae > Helostoma > Helostoma temminkii. The sequence goes on from OMLM01012097.1 coordinate 1,988, forward strand.
GTCTAAACATCCAGGTAACATTCAGTGTGACAGTGTGGCTGCTAAAGCAGCACCAGCGGGAGACGGTTCCCAAAATAAATCTTTTACCAAACAGGTATCCTGCTATCAGCATTTATTTTTCTAAGGTTACCTAAATGATGGACATTTTTTACATTTTACACCTTGGAGACGTGTATGAGAACAGGTGAAGACACTGTCTTGGCAGTCCACCTGTGATCTGACCAGGTGTAAACAGTGTGTCACTGCCTCGACAACATGAATCACACAGATGTGGAGATGACTTCTCTCAGGTTCAGACTCTCCTGAAGACATTCAGAGTGTTGACATGAAAAAATTAGAAATTAAGAGAAGTTTAAACCTCACCTGGCCACACCTGGCCAGTCACTGATTGAGGTGGCCGACACAAACACTGCATGACCAGCTGATGTCACCAGTGATGTCACATTAACAGACATGATGGTTTCCACAGGGAGGAGGGTCAAGAGGGCGAGGAGGGACCTGTCGACCCCCAGCCCCCTGCCAGAGAGAGAGAAAGATCCCATGGTAAGACCAAGAAGGCCCGCAGGGAGCGTCGCCATGCTGAGCGGGGGACGGAGGTCACAGCATCGGCCACGCCCCCAACAACCACCCAGTCACAGGGGGAATCACAGACCCAGGTAAAGACAGGTGTTGCCAACAACAGGAGTCACAGATTAGTCAGAACCAGGTGGAGATCTAGAGGGACTGCAGGGTTTTAACACCTGCCAATCAATGAGACATAACAGATGATATAAACTATCACACTGTAGTTTAATCTTCACTGACTTTAGAAAAACATGTAAAATCAGGAAATAAAGGGCATGACAGTTACTGCAGGGTAAAGCAGGAGGGATGGCCAGCGGCCAGAATGACAGACGGTTTGTGGACAGAGACAAGTGATGAGATAACTGGATAAGACACGCTAGAGGTGGAAACGCTGGTTTTCATGTTACTTCATTCCTGCAGGTGTCGGAACCGGTGGCGGGCCCCTCTGAGCCTGTGTCAGCACCAGAGTCTGAGTCAGCAGCTGGCAGTGGGTCCGCTAGTTCTAGACAGCGACGCTCTATCATCCGGGACCGTGGGCCACTCTACGATGACCCATCACTGCCTGAAGGTTGGACCCGCAAGCTCAAACAGAGGAAGTCTGGACGCTCAGCAGGGAAGTTTGACGTCTACCTGATCAAGTAAGGCCCACCCATGATGCTTTTTTGGTTTTCCGTGTTGCGATGGAGCAACGGCACAGTTTCAGTAAGGATGTTCTGTCCTTTTTATCTTGCTGTTTAGCTCAGAGGGGAAGGCGTTTCGTTCCAAGGTAGAACTTATTGCCTACTTCCAGAAGGTTGGTGACACAACCACTGACCCCAATGATTTTGATTTCACTGTCACGGGACGTGGAAGTCCATCCCGCCGTGAGAAACGCCCCCCCAAGAAACCAAAGGTGGTGAAACCATCAGGGCGAGGCCGTGGGCGTCCCAAAGGTACTCGGACACTTCGTCTTTGATGACTGAAGTCATCAGAATAAACAAACAAAGTTAATGTTTTGGTTTGGTTCCTTCAGAATTGTGTGTTTACCTTTGTGTTCCTTTGTGTTGTTTATAGGCAGCGGAAAAATGAGGCATGCTACAGAGGGTGTGGCAATGAAGCGCGTGGTTGAAAAAACTCCGGGCAAACTGCTGGTCAAGATGCCCTTCGGCAAGGCCGAGTCCTCCACTGGCACCACCTCCACTGCCCCAAAGGTACAGTCAGCTGGCCAGCTACCTTGTCAGTTAGTGCTGGGCACAGTCTTATGAGCAAACCTGAAGAAGATTGTCTAATTTGAGTCTGAGCATTATTTTAACTTGAACTTTCTAAAATGAAAACTGAGCGGTAGTACCTGGGGTCAAGACAGGGTCAATAGATGTTCCAGATGGACTCAGTAAATTGAATCTTGTAGTGGGAACATCTGGTCTTCAACTTTCTAGGCATCCCATGGAAGGGGGTTGAATTCATCAAGATCTGGTTCACAACCTTCAGGTGCTTTCTTAGGGTTGGGGGCTGAAGGTCATTGGTGCTTTGTGTGCTGAAAAATCAGCAATCAGTTAGCGCAGACTACTGGAGAAGTTTAAGGAGGTCAGTACATATTGATGAGTCCAGGCCACAGGCCAGCAGAAAAGTACCAGTACGCCCAAAACATGTGGGTGCCAGAGGTGTGTGGGGGAGCCAGTGAAAAAGCACTGTGAAAAAGACACAGTAACCACATTTATGTTAATGCTGCTTATTGATGTGCATATTCCCCTGCAGGTGGCGTCTCCTGCCCTGGTGCCCAAATCCCGTCCTGGGAGAAAGAGGAAATCAGAACAGGAGCTTCCACCACCACCACAGACTGCCCCCAAGAAACGGGGCAGGAAACCAGCTTCAGCTTCAGCAGCATCATCAGCTGCCACAGCATCCACATCGGTGGCATCAACCGCTGGCAGCTCAACAGCTGGGAGCTACGCCGCAGCTGCCATCTTAGCTGCCGAGGCCAAACGGAGAGCAGCCAAGGAGTCTTCCACTAAACCTGTCGTCCAAGAAACAGCCTTGCCAATCAAAAAACGCAAAACGAGAGAGACAGTGGAGGAAAGAGAGAGCGTTCACACTCTAACACCTTCAACAGCTGAGACTGGAAGGAGGGCTACTACAGAGGGGGAAGGAAGTGTGGGGGAAGGAGCTCCAAGCTCGGAACCTCAGCCCACGCCCTCTGGACAGAGCCAGTCACAATCACAGAAGCAGCCCACTGCTTCAGAGGAAAGTCAATCACATGGACACAAGACGCATAAAGGGAGGAAGCACAAGGACAAAACAGGAATAGCAGCAGGAGATGGAGAAAGCAGAGAGGAAGCAGGTGAATATGTAGGAGAGAAGGGAGGACAGGGTGGAGGAGGAAGGAGTAGCAGCAGCAGCAGTAGCATCAGTCCCTCAAAGAGTCACAAAAGGAAGGACAGACCACCTCACAAACACCACCATCATCACCACCACCATCATCATCACCATCGTCACCAACAATCCTCTGCCTCCACACTGGATCAGCCCCCTCCTCCTCCGGCCCCCGGACACCCGACACTTTCCAGCCAGCCCAAGCCTCAAGTCGACCCCCAGACTGTGCCTCAGCTCACCATCCAACAATCCCAGCACATCCAGCAAACACCTCCCAGACCACAGTCCAAGCCTGCACTTCAGTCCCTGCCTGAACCTCAGCATCCTCCCCCTCAGTCACACCACCAACCCCAACCCCGCCCTCAACAACATTCTCAGACCCATTCTTCCAGTCAGCCCCAAGCCCAGGCTCGATACCCCACGTCCCAGCCCTCTCCTCCCAGGCATGTCCTGCCTCAGCCACGGCCTCAACAATCCCCGACCCAAACCCACAGTCAGTCCCAGACCTCCTCCCAAAAGGGCCAGTCGCACCCTGTCCACTCCTCAATACAGCACAGAACCCAGCTTCAAGTTCAGCATGCTGTACCTCAGTCACACCCTCCACAGTCCCCTTCTGTCCTGCACATTCACCCACCCCAAACAAGGCATTCGCATCCACAAACCCAGTCCCCCACGGCACTCCAGCCCCAAACCCAGCTTAAACAATCCCAAACACAGCCTCGGCAGTCACTGCAGCCTCAACTCCAACCACAGGCCAGGACCCAAACCCAGCCTCAGACTCAGTCCCAGGCCAGGACCCCAACTCAGCCTCAGCCACAATTGCAGCCCAGAACTGCTGCCCAGATGCCACCTCAACCCCAGGCCAGAACCCCAGTTCAAACACAGTCTCAACCTCAGCCCAGAACCCCAGCTCAGACTCAGCCTCAACCTCAGTCCAGGACCCCAACCCAGCCTCACCTGCAAACCAGGCATCAAGCGCAGCCCCAACCACAGGCAAGACACCCTTCACAACACCAATTCCAGACTCAATACAGACCACAACCCAGACAACAGTCTCTGTCCCAGCCTAGGCCACCTCAGTCTCAATCCCAGTCCCAAGCACAACCTCACTTTCAGCGGCTTCAAACACAGCTGCACCTCCAGTCTCAGTCCCTTCCTCAGCTCACCAGGCCTCATGTGCAACACCATTCATCCCATCGACCATCTCCCAGCCTAACCAGGACCAACCTGGTCCCTGCTCAGCAGAACCAGAGTGAACAGCCCCAGGACCTGAGCACCACACGGCCTGGCCGAACAAGCCTGCTACCGAGCCGAGAAGTCAATGTGGAAGGTGTCAGGGTCGAGGGGAGAGGGGAGCCCACCGTGGCATCAGAAAGCAGAGAGGTTTTAGCAGGAGAAAGAGGGTCAAACAGCACCTCGAGGCCTCCCAGCTCCATGCCTCCTGGACCTCCTGGGGTAGCAGGGACTGGGGTCGAGGGTAGGGCCAGGCTCAGGGCAGAGCCAGAGGCAGCAGGGGAGGGCAGGGAGCTCAGAGACATCGTCCCTCAGTCCGCTGTCCCATGCCCCAGCCGAGAGGAAACTGTAGAGTCACGGACTGCTGTCAGCGAAAGAGTCAGCTGATCGGTCGGGCCGATAAACAGGCTGACCGATCGGTAGATTGACGGAGTGAATCAGCACCACGTGGAAGAGGAGCAGGACTGGGCTGTTCGTGGAGGTTTCATGTTTTTACACTGTTTTCAGATAGAAGGATAGCGTCTACTCCGTCTGATTCTGTCTGTATGGACGCTCTGTAACGTTCTGGATTGGAGAACTGACCTGGACAGCTCGAGAGGAGAGTGGATCGTGTCTTTTTCTAGGAAAAACCAACGAAAAGGAAAACCTGATAAAAAGTGTGTGTGTATATATAATCAAAAGGCAGCTGTTGTGTCCCGCTAGTCTCCGTGGGGAGGGGGGAGTAGTTTGGAACTAAAAACCAACGCTTAACACATTACTCTGAACGAAATGTTGCTTCCGGAATATAACCTGTTTTTTTATTTTGTATTTTGATAGTTTATCGTTTTGTCTCTTTTATCCAGCTTTAAACTCTGATATTATTGACTGACGGTCCCTGACCCATCGCCTTGCTGCTGACTGACAGACCCTTATTTAAGTCCTTCTCTTAACTGACGGTCTCTCACTAAAGGTCCTCCTATTGACTGACAGTCCCTTACTGAAACTAGTCCTTGACTGAAAACCTCAGAGATGATGTGGGGCGGCGGTTTGCACCTTAAACTGGTTTCTTATAAGTCTTTTTTTACTTCCCATTCCCATCCCAGTTTACACCCACTTTAAATAATAAGGGCGGCGGTGATGGTTCCCACCACGCCCAGACCCCCTACAGGTAGCGAATCTGATGTATGTATATGGAAGTGACGGCTCTCCAACCCATTCTGATGATTGTTTGAGATGTTTGAAGAACCTGAGTTCTCCGCAGCAGACCAGTCGGTCGTTGGATAAGGAAAACTCAAGTTTCAAATATTTCTAACACAGCGAGTTGATCTTCCAGGTTAGAGATTCTTCCATACTAGTCTTCATTCTGCTCGTGTTGGTAGCCATTTTGTTTCCAAAGGAAGCGCATTTCATATCAAACCAAACCCACTTTTACAGTAGCTTTATTTTAGTTTGTAGTCTTAATGAACGAGTGGTAAAGGACTCAGTTTTATTGTGTCTTCATGTTGAATGTCTGGAACAGTTTGCACTCCTCCAGTTTGTACAATCAACCGCCTGCATGTCGCTCAGAGACGCTGCAGGCCTTCACCCTGAGGCACGTGTACGCAGAGGTCGGCCTCGCGGGGTCACCGACGTGAAGGAACATCTGCAGAAGTAACGCCCAGAACCAGGTCTGGGTCAACTTCACGTGGAGTCAGATGTGTCAGAAACGGGAAACTCCTCAGTGAAGGGGAAAAAACAGTCAGTCCAGATCTGAGGAGAGATTCATGAGTGCAGAGTTTTAGTAGAGACGGAGACACATCTGATTGGTTAAATTCACTGATTAGATTTTAGACGGAGCAGAGAAACCAGGACTGTCTCCAGAATTTAAAACTGCAGCTGTTCTGAGGGAGGCTACCAGTATTGAAATAGGTCCCAGTTCGTCTCCCACCGTTTTAATAAACTCTTCATTCACCAGGAGTTTAGGCGCAATGTTAAGGTTGTCTGTCCGCATGACACAGATAGAAAACAGTGAGTGGAGGGGGACGGGACTCATCTGGTTCTGCCTGCAGATCAAGTTCTGTGTCTGCAGCTGCTCTGACCTGAGGTCTGGTACCTGTGGATCCAGAACCATCCGAGCTGCTGGTTCGGTCACTGGTTTAATTTGTCATTGGTCGGATCAGTGAGGAGTGAGAAAGAGCAGGCTCCACCTGGTGCCACAAACCAGAGCAGGAAATACTGAAGATAAGCAGGAAGTAAACACGTCGCCGTGGTTACAGAGTTTAGACGTAGTCAGTGACGCTAGAAACATCCCGCACGTTCGAATCTCTCCCAGAACCTGAACTCACTGGTTCTGTTTAAAGGCTCTAGACCAGAGGTGGTAGAAGTACACAGACTGTAGTAAAAGTACAGTTATTCACTTAAAAAGTACTTCAGTGCAATACAATTTAGTCCAAAAGAAGAAGTACTCCTGCTGATACCATCTGTACAATCAGTATCCAGATGTTCAGTTTAGTTCATGAAGAGAGGACAGAACCACTTCAGAACCTGGTTCTGGCTGTGTCACACTGAGCCTTTAGTCAGAAGAAAGACTGTGTGACAGAATCATTTGGTTCTGAGTCCACACACATCAGCTGAATTTAACCCTTTGTCCATAACGTCTGTTTCAATAGATTCAGTTTGAACAGTAACAGAATACTTGAGTAAATGTACTCTGTTACCTTACACCTCTGGCTCCAGCTCTAACCTCATAAACGAGCCCCGCCCCCTCACCTTGTTGCACCTCGCGCGGCGCTCCCCCTCTGCGTACACGGCCCTTCCGCCTGCCGCCGGCTGCAGAAATCGGACGTCCCTCTGCGAACGGACTCACTCCACAGGACTGGACCGGCACCAACTACAGTAACCAGCCACCATATTGCATGTTCCAGAGTTTAGTGCCTATAATATTGTGCGTCTTGCCAGGAGCCACCATGTCCGCCAAGCCATGTTGTGTTTCTAGACTTAGTAGTGATGTGTGTGGTGACTTCATAGTTGCTAATATTGAGGATGAATATTCTGCTTTTACTGGTTGGATTCAGTGGAAACTCCAATACACTGTCGCTGTAGACAAACTAGTTTTTACCTGTTTTCTTATTTTTCTTTCTAACTAAAAGCGTTTGTTGTCCCCTCCTCTGTGCTCGTCTCTGTCACTGACTCATCTCTGGTGTCCACTGGATTTATTCATTATGTGAAGCTAAAGGTCTGAAGTCCAGAGTCTGAGTCGGAAATAACACCAAGACTTCCCAGATGAAGAGAAGGAACGAGGCCGGTCCGAACCTTCAGAACGCGTCTGGTCCAGAACGAGCCGGACAGACGCTAACGACGTCAGTTTTATCATTGAGCTGTGGAAAGTTCTCATGTAAAAATGTTCAACCACATTTGGCTGAAAAAAAAAACCTGAATGACAGTATTCAGACATCAGTACTGCTAAATACTGAAGTACAAGTACACGGGCTGGGACGTGTCAGCGAAACATGTTAACGTTTGGTTATTAACAGAACAAAGACATCAAACATCAGAAACAGGAGGACCCTTCCAAAAACTAGTATACTTCACGTTACTTCAAGTAAGTGTACTTCCAAGTATATTATTTTAATACTTCTTGGGACTGAATTGGCCACTTTTTAATTTATAACAGTAAACTTGAAGTTTTCTGCAAATAAACTTTATATGTACTGTTAGTTTACAACTGATGTAGTAACAGTATACTTTCTGGATGATCTGAATACTCTCAAAGTACTTTATCCTAAAACACGTGTCTAGTGTACTTCTGATACGGACATAAGAAGTAACCTGAGAGTACACTGGTTTATCTTCAGTTTAGAGGAAGTACTGATAGTAAACCGAAAAGTTTTCTGGAGCCGAGTTAGTGCCACAGGGACAGAACCTCTCACCTGAGCGGGTCCGGTCACTGCAGCAGCAGTCCAGGTTCTGTTTTTCAGACACAGACCGACAATTCTACTGAAGTGGACTCAGCTGATGGTTTAGTACCAGACAGCAGTTCTGAAAGTCCAGAATGTAACTGAGCAGAACTAAGGTTCTGTTTTTATTCCTGGGACAGGCAGAACAGCAGGTTCTGATTTGCTCAGACGGTCCGGTTCAGCACATGGAACTGGACCAAAGACACAGCCCAGATTCCGGAGTCACCTTTACCACACACCTGACACTGACACTCCAGACCCTATGATGCACTGCCGCCACCTGCTGGTTCTGACCCAGAGTTCGTGAGACATCATCATTTTAACGCGGTTTGTGAACTAGTCTCGGTACACCTGTCAGGTGAGCAGGAACATCAACATGTTCTTTGGGTTTTACAGGAACCCGCCCAAACGGAGCCCCTGGGTTTCATAAAAACCGGGAAACGTGACCTCTCGGTGACCTCTCACCGGGTCAAAACGCGGCTCTCTGATTGGCTGAGCACACTGACCCGCAAACAGGTGAAGATGGCGCCGAGTGCGGTGCCGGTGTTCCTGCTATTCCTCGGACTCAACGGTGCCGGTTCCAGTCCGGATTCAGAGCGCGGCAGGATGCAGCTGCGGCGCGTGCAGGGTCTCGCCACTCAGTCCAGGTACGGGGAGTGCTGGGCGCGAGCTCTGGAGCACCTGGACACGCGCTGCAGGGACCTGACGTCAGAGAGCCAGAGCCGGATCGCGCTGAGCTTCACCTACTGTCACCTGAGCAGGTAAGACGCGCAGAGCCACGTGACCAGCGTCCGGTCAGGTAACGGGAGTTAATGAGCGCGAGCTGCGGCTGAAGTAACTGAGTACTTTTACTCAGTACTTAAATATGACGTGCACTCTACTGATACTGTCTTCTTCTCTGCTGTAGTACATTTACTGCAGTACTGCAGGTACTGACAAACTGTCAGAGTCTGATCATCAATAATCGATCGATCAGTAAAACAGTTTGTTGTCTTAGTAACTTTTTAAAGTTACTAAGGTTTTTCTTTAAATCACATCGAATATTATTGATCACTAGCAGCTTTTCATTAACAACAGGTCCTGGATCAGTTAACACCAGCACTCGCTCCTCCTGATGCTTCACACTGAACATCTGCTTCCAATAACAATGAAACTAGTTTTCACTAAATTGTAACAATATTCATGAAATGATGGAACAAACTAACATCATTTTAAATTTCCCTGAATACTTGGGTGAAAATCCTTTGCAGCGACAGTCTGGAGCCACGGACGTCCTCAGATTGTGAGTTTCCTCCTTCAGCTGCTGCTCGAGTGTTTCTGCTTCAGTTTGTCCGCAGGAACTGAAAAGCTGCTGTCTGCTGGTTGAGATCAGTGACTGACACTGAAGAATAGACTTGATCAGAATGTGAGCAGAGAATATTGCTCATCTCCTTCAGAACTCATCCTGATTGTTTTCTCAGCGTTGACCAGATGTGAAATGTTCTCCATGGACAGAAGTTGGTGCTGGTCCACTTCAGTTGTTTCCTGTGGTCTTCCAGGCCTTCAGCTGTTGCTGAGCTCCAGTTACCTTCTTTTCCAGATTGATCCAAACTGTAGTTTTAGTCTCTCCCAGTGTTTCTGCTTCCTTCTGATGGTTTTATTGTGGTTATCAGATGATTTCACTTTCATCCTGAACTTACTTTGAGTTACTCTGATGAACTGTAACCTCAGACCCTTTATCTACTTGGGTGGCCACAGGTCCCATTAGTTATGAGCCACCGACATGGAGGTGTGTATTAATATGTCTGGATAGATAATGTCATAGTTTTATCAAACCCCTTGAATCAAAGTGCAGGGGTCAGACATCATCGTTCCAATATTTATGAAACTGACTGTGTGACAAATGGAGGATGTTGATACCGTTGAGCACAGTAGGTTCATCACTACACCTAAAACATTTAAAAAGGACAAAGCATAGATGGAATGATGGTTATAAATTATAATATCTAAAATCTTTGTGCTGATGTGCTAACATGCTAACAGTGTGCTCTCTGCAATGCGGCAACATCTTCACATGAACAGAACAGCGACAGCCCTGCTCACTCTGCGTCTTTATTCACACCTGTAACCTGTACTTTGTGCGTCAGCTCTGGCAGGGATTTCCCATCATGCCCTGAGGGATCAGAGATCAGCAGGTGTACAGGTGCGATGGACGCTGTTGCCTTCAACACCTACACTGAGTTCTTCACCCACACTCACTCCATCTGCCACTTCTTGCAGTCTGAAGCCTGGCAGAGCCGCGCCGAGAACACCATGTACAGGTAACCTGACCTCAGGTAACACCATGTACAGGTAACCTGACCTCAGGTAACACCTTGTACAGGTAACGTACAGGTAAACTGACCTCAGGTAACACCATGTACAGGTAACCTGACCTCAGGTAACACCTTGTACAGGTAAACTAACGATTGTGTCGGTGTC
>OMLM01012098.1:0-30595 GCA_900302695.1 Helostoma temminkii
GATGTATACTTACTATGCTTGATGTATACTTGAAGCATACTTAAGTATACTTAATAAAATAAACTTTAAGTATACTACTTTTTTGTAAGGGGAACTATTCCTTTAATATTTTTGCACATGATAAACATTTGAGTTAAATGACAAACCTTTTGAGTTCAAACAAATACAGGGACAAGTCAGCATTTATGTGCTGTATGCTGTAATGTTTTTACATTATTGCTTTCTCAGGTGCCAAGTAATGACGGATGCCAAGGGTTTTTGGAAGCTTAAAAAAAAACCTCTCACCAAAGCCCCAGCTTATGAAAATATCAGTACAAGTGAACTGTGATAAATGTAGGTGGTGAATGAAAAATCTGGTGCTGCTTCAGACGGAGTGCTGCACAGCTTTTCTGTGAGGTGTGCCAATTAGGCGTGAAAGCACAAACAGGCGCAGAGAACCCACACCAGCGTTCTATGCACAGGGATGGTTATTTTTACTATTTACAAGATTAATAAAACAAGATAACAAGCAAGTGAGCATAACTCCTCTCTAGTATTTAATCCAATAAAAGGTCAGTTGTAAGCAGAGGCTTTTGAAAGAGCTTATGCCTCAGCTGGTGAAGGTGCTGCAGCTTGTTGTCAAGTCCAAGCCCACCCACCGTGCAGCTTCCTGACAAAGTCCACCTCCTTTGATTTATGCAGAAATGTTGCAATTCTGCGTCTCATCAAAAACTATTGCACATATTATTATGATTTGGGTGATGCAGGCAGATGCAGTTATTGTGTAGCTTCATTGGCCATTCTCAGTCTTTTGGAAACAGGGTGGACCCCTCACACACGAGAGCAGTAATACTGAATGTTACGGAAGAAAACATAAAGCGTATTATACGCTTGGATATATTATTAAAAAAAAACAAGCCATGCTTTATGATGCTTTTGAGGTTTCTTATGATTAAAGTGTCACTTCACTTCCTCTAAAAAAATAAAATAAAACAGCACATACAGGCTTTTCTGAATAGACTGAAAAAGTTCACAAAGATTCAGACAAACCTTTTTAAAACCTAAGCCACGCCTTAAACAACAGCATCAACATTCATATTAATGAATCACAAGAGTGTAAAGTTGTGTAGGATCTGTCTTGTGAATATAAGGCAGTTAATTTACAGCAGGTGATGCTAATTGGGCGAGCAGCCCATGTGGAGCTGATTAAATAAAACATATCAATCAAACACAGTTCCTGGAAGAGCCAGGCAGGATACAGACACAGTGAATGACCCAGTCTATTGTATTCACATGTTCATAATGAACAGATATTTTAAGGAAATGGTTTGGGAGATATTTATTTTGTTATTCAACCACAGTCCTGTGCTTGTGCAGACAAATATTGCACTTCTAGTGACTTCCCAGTGAGTTGGCATCGCACAGCCCTTTGAGATTAAAAGACGTCTGTGTCTCAACAATGTCACCCGACTACTTTCCACGATTATTAAATGTCCTTTTTGCAACCACAGTTCAAACTGTTCTCTGTGAGGATGTTTTTGTTTATGGATAAGTTCAGCACGTTGTTTCTCCCACAGCAATCAAGTGGTTCCTATTAAGTGTTTTTCATCTTTATTACCAAATATGTTGTCTCCCTGTATTTTGACCACAAATCAAACAGAAGAGAAATACACTGATAGCTGACACCGTTTCAGAAAAGTGCTTCTTAAGTGCTTTTCATTTGGTTGGATTGACGTACCCTTGTCTTCATATCTGTGTGTGGGTTTGGTGTATATATGCTAGATCCACATACAGCACAGCAAGTGCAGTGAAACCACAGCAGAGACGGGGATGGAACAACACCACCATGGGCACAGGCATTTGGAAGAAGATCTGAGGATTATTCGGCTCCAAAGCCCATTCTCCCTTTCTCCCTTGTTCTCAGTATTTCCTAATAATTAGTGCTGCACCACAGATGTGCATTTCTTACCCTGTCACCCTACTGCGATTCCACCCTCTTCCACCTCTGTATGTGAATGTTGCATATTAGGATGTGGATTTAAAGACAGCATCATATGCTTTCTATTTGATAAAGCCATTAAAAATGAGGACTTAGATGAAAGCTGAATGGAAAAACGTGGACAATTGTATTTAAATATAGGTTGATGAACCCAAACATATGTAGCAAAAAAAAAAGAAAAATGCAAGTGGCTTATAAAGCCTGAGGGAAAGGGATACATGAATCTACTAGTGATAAACTTTTCGATCTAGTGAGATTTTTTGAGAAAAATTCAGGTTCTTCAAGGCCGGAAATATCTGCATATCCTGTTTCTCACTAATAAATCATTTATCAAATATATATAATATATATAACATAAACATAAGTATCAAACATAAGCTTCCAGCCATATTATTCAAGCAGGAGTGACTCTGAGATCATATACGGCCTGGTATGAACAAGGGCTTATTTTTATGTTTTTCAAATTTTCCACTGAAACATGACATTTTAATCCACTTCTATGTTGAAAGTAGAAACATTTATCACCAAAGTCACCACTTAAAGTGCCAACAGTATATGTGACTCTGTTGTAACTGAGAACAGGAACTTCCGGCTTTAGCTATAAACATTTCCTCGCTGAACAAACGTCCGCCGTGCATAGCTGAAATAAATGGCACTTCATTACATGGAGCTGTTATTGATGAGATTTCAGAAACATGCATCCTGGATTCCTTCAAATAAGCAGCACAGAGGGACCTATAACCTACTGCAACACGTAATCCCTCCATTTTTCTTGAGCTACTTCCTGAACCATGTTTCTCCTGGGTGGATGCTGTACCTGGCATATATCTCCATCAGGCACCAGGGACACAGAATCATGGATGTATTCTAATAGAATAGTATTTCGAGTAAATTTTTCACTCTGAAAAATACATAATTAATCTCTCTGTTGATTGATTGATTGATTTCATGCTGATTGAAATTGAAACTTGCATGTTAAATTCACCCAGGGTAGGGAGGTCCCTGGTTTACCGGAGGCCCTCTGAGGGACCACACAGCTGGTTTGCAATAATTGCTGTGCAAAGGACTGTGGAGAGAAAGGTCCAGAGCAAATGGTGGTTCGACTAACTCCAATTGCTTGGGGCCTTTTCAGTAACTCTGCTGGACGTCATGTTGTGTGACTGGTCCATCCCAGGTGTGCTGGTCTAGAGTTGTGAAACATAAAATAACATTTGCATGAACACTTGGAGACTCAGACTTGGAACGCTTTCTGTCGGTCTCTGTCATCTCATTCCCACAGTTGATGTCATTTTCCCTCTGATGTTCTTTCTTTCTCTCTGCATCGCTGCTTCGAATGAAGAATACAAACAGGGTTTTGCCTCCACCTTGTGGTAAAATTGTGCAGCAGCTGCAGAAACTGGTTAGTAGTTTACTTTAAGTATTGTCGCTTTGACAAAAGGGCTAAAAAGATACACTGTTTCATTTCAGTAAAAACACTGGAAATGCAATGGAAACAGATCTATGTGGACTAATGACCTTCCTCAAGCAAAAATAAGGGGCCACATTTATGTTGTATTGTACAATTAAAAAAAAATTTTAAAAAAAGATCTCCCAGGGACCACGTTGGAGGGACTATGTCTCTCGGCTGGCCTGAGAACGCCTCAGTGTCTAGGGAGAACGAAGTCTGGGCATCTCTGCTCAGGCTGCTGCCTCTACCCGGCCCCAGAAAATTTGAAGAAGATGAGATGAGATGAGTTAAAAACTTACAGCCAATATTAATATTAAACAACTTCACACTGAGGTGACCTTTACCATGTCTCCCTCTAAGACTTTTCTCGATGTTTACAGTTGGAAACCTGCTCATCCAAATCACCTGCATGTCATTTCTTACCTGTTCCTCCCTTATCATGACTCCCAGCATAAATATTCTGCGTCATGCTCCTCCTGCCTCTTTTGGACTTGTTGTAGCTTTTTCTTCAATAATCATTATTATTATTTTGTAAATATGTCTGTTGATAAGTAGAATTCATATATTTGTTCCAAATCATTAAAGTAGCAGTGGCATCTCTCATTAGTATGTAACTCTTTTGTTGTGTATTTTACCTTGAATGTGTAACTATGCACAACTATGCAGAGAGGTAGGAAGACCAAATATATATTTGTGATATAAAAGATATGTTCGGTGGATGTCACTGTGATTAAAAATAGTTGCTTGAACTGCCTGCTTCAGGTGCTTTCACAGCTTTTCTATAGGATTAAGCTCAGGACATTGACTGAGCCATCCCAAAACATTATATATCTTTTGCCTTAACCATTGTTAGGTACAATAAAGAAATTGGAATTGTGGCAGTTTCTAGCTTTTAAGGGCTTACATTTTAAAGCAACAAAAGCTAATAAATACCACATCAATCAGCTCACACACTTGTATGAGTTAAATATCAATGGTTTGGGTGACGTATATGGTTGTCATCTTGCTGCATGATCCTCTTCCCATTAAGCTTAAGTCCACTGATGCATATTTTGACCATTTCCAACAGAATTTATCAGCACAAATTGTGTGATCATGTGTTATGTCTATGCAGAAATAGAGAAAATTCCAAAAACTTTCAAGTAGCACTGATTATGAACTGGTAAATATTGATACACATTTTTAGAATGCATTACCATTTCATGACTATCAAATGAATGCTCGGGCTAAAATTAAATTTGAAGGGACAGCTTGTAATTTATAGGCAAATAATTCATTATTATTAAAAAATGATTAGTCAAATTACAGCACTCTTATTATCCTGTTCCCTGTTCCTATGTACTGTAGCTTATGTACAGTGTATATATAATATTTTGCACACATTTTACTGAAGAGTAAACATTGCACCCCAGCTGTTCTTCTAAAAAATCCATACATCTTGGTTATTAAAATAATAAAGCACTCATGATAACGTTAACGTTAATACCTCAGCCATTTATTTCTTAAACATAAGAAAGAAGGGACATCTCCAAGGTAAGAAAAAATAACAATTGCAATTGAAAATCAAGTGCACTTCAACAATGCTTCATTCTGTAAGGGAGCTCCTGTACCTTCCTACCACGTGAAGTGAGATACGCAAACTCAAAAACGTACCTAAAGAATCAATCTTTACTGTAAGGCTTTGGGTGGAGACTGTGTCGTTACTGTAGTGATGCATATGTTAAAAAAAATATATACATATAAATATATATGGATATAATGATAAACAGCCCATCCAAGATCACATCAACATCCTCTGCAACATCTGAGCATGAACAGAAATGCAACTATGACACAAGATAAGTGTGTAACAGAGTCCAGGAGGAGTTGGGCAGTGGGATCACTTGTGCTAAAATCCAGAAAAAGACAGCTCTGGTGTCTGCACCTCACCTGAGCCAAACTGTATTTGTAAGTAATTTCCTGTATGTGTTTGAACACTCTCAAGAGCAGCAGGTGGATGAAGTGTATTGCATCATGGACGGTTCAGCTAAGTTCAGCCAGATGAGTTTCCATGATGTATGATATCAGGTGTCAGCCACAGATGGTTAAAACATCTCAGGTTTTCTCCTACTTCACCACAGATGACTGAGTTACGTCACATGGGACGGTGCATTTGAGCGAAAATCACAGGAAATAATTTGTAAGTCAATTTAATGTACTTTTCTGTGGTAAAAAAAAAAACAAAACAATTTAATGTACTTTTCTGTGGTAAAAAAAAATAAAAAAAACATGACCTGGTCATCTACCTGGTCCTTTTTGTGAACGACTGAACAATCCTCCTCTCCAGTCTGGTAACTCTGATAGTTTAAAACATTAATTAATAACAATTACCGTCTGGCTGCCGTTATAGGTGACTCATCCTAAAGCAACACGGATGATGACATAGTTAGCTGGAGAAGTAGGTCAGAATCACACTTTTATGGGTAATTCAGAGTTTCCTACTGTACAAAAAACTGCACTTTTATAAGTGGATACTTAAAATAACTAAACCTATAAATAACTTACGCCCTTGTATATCACTAAATAAAAATAAAAATCAATTAAACATTACTTTGAGGAGATTTAAAATAAAGTGTTTTGATATCAAACACCTCTACTGTATATACTGTAACAAGCCCAATATGACAGTAAAATGTAGCAATTAATAACTGCTTTAGTGCATGTTACATACGCAGTATATATAACAATATACAGCACATCAATGACATTTCACATTTGACATTCTACATAATCCACAATGTATGTGATTTTAACCCACACAATGATGCTGGTACTTTGTCACCAAAAAGCAAAAATAATTAACATTGATATTACATGGTTTCATATTCAGGAAGAAAGTGACAATTTAGTGTCACAAAATGATGAATTATAATCATTTAAGTTACTTGGCAATTGAAAAAGAAGCTAGAATTGTTGAACAGCAGGTGGCAGTGTTTATCTGTTACTGGACACATGCAACAGTTTTAAGCCGTGTAGCCATTGTAGAAGCTTTCTGTTTAAGCAGACCTTGTTGCATCTTTGTTTTACCGATTGATTTTATCATTTCATCTAGAAAATTTCTACCATGACTACTCTGTTTGCCATAGATTACATGAATCTGATCCCATCTCAGGAGCCAAAACTGTCAGTGATTTAATCAATAAGCAGGTTGGTGCAGGCAGTTAATGCTATGAAGTATATACCCTCATGTAGGGGAATTATTTACACTAATAATTCCCAAATTAATAATCCCCAAAATATATTGAATGTAAAGCTTGAACTGTGAGGAGTCTGTTTAGAAGTAGGGCCGATGCAAATACAGTATTTAAACGAGTCAATTTATATAACGACAATCATAAATGGCTTCTGTACAATAAAGTAGGTCACTTGGCACAGTCTTGGTTTATTATGTAGATGTATGGGGGAGCAGAGGTAAGTAGTTCTCTGTCTGTGGACTTTGTAATATCTTCAACAGGTCAAACTGTATTATTAAGTGGTTTGTGGTTTATGCTGACGTCACAGGTAAAAGTGCGATGCATGCACTAAATTATACTTAAAAATTGTGTTAGATCTGTACTATTGCACCTGATTTATCTAACCAAAACACTTCCCAAAACAGAAAGCATTGCCTGCAAGATGTGCAAAATCACACCTTAGGGGTTCAAACTGCTGAGAGTCCAAAAAACAAATCTTCAGCCCAGAAATAAAGAAAATAAGCAGCGGGTGGCAGCCAGACTCCTTGGACATGCTGTTATACACTAGGATAGTTGTAGATAAAGCAAGTTATGACAGAGCCTAGCAGCCTTTGAGAGAATAGCTACTATGCTTACATTCATTTGTAGGAAGGCTGATTTCCCTAAATGTTATTTCTTTTAAGAAATAACCTTAATGCATTTTTATATACAATAGGCATGTAACATAAAACACACAAAGGATCAGGGGGAAAATGACTAAACTAGAATTTCATGTGTACCTAATATGTACTTGATGAAAGGAATGCACTGTACTTGTTGAATGCATTCCTTTTCAAACTGTAAAAACTACTAAACAAAAAATTATTTTTGGACCCCCATTACTTTTTGTACATACAGTATTCCTAAATGGAAGAAGATAAACGTGCACAAATTTGGCAGTTTGTGCCCCTCACGTTTCAGCATACACTTGTTGCTTTTTCACAAAGTTACATAGGAATCCTTTAAAAACACTTGTCTTGATCCCCAGAAACTCTTTTCACTGGATCCGAACCATCTGGATAAAAAAATGTTTTATCATTGCATGACCTCACCTGTGTTCCAAGCTATGACTGTTTGATATGCAGGTAGCCTTGCTGTGGAAAATGACTTTAGATATTTTGTTTTCATTTTAAATCTTTTAGTGGAGTGAATATTTTATCAACCAGATGGTTAAAAAAAATTGGTATTTACAAAAAAATGCAGTTTTTCTAAGTGACCTTCTGTTTTTTTTTTAGTATCACTGGTTTATTAGCTTTTAGGGAGGCGATGGTGAATCAAATGTAACATGAATAGGACCCAAATGTATGCTAATACATGATTTGCACAAACCGGGGCTAGTCTGAACCCATAATTGCACAGATTTACAGATTTGAAACATTTTGAAGTGTATGAATAAGATGTAATGATTGACAGGCGTCGAACTGGACAGGAACAACGTGTGCATGAACCAGCACTGAGACCATCACTGGGAGCCAGAATCAGACACAACACAGATACAAGAAGCATCAACCTCAGTTCTAACTCCCTGTGATGATGTATCTGACTTCTCCCCCTGGCCAACGATGAGTCAAAAGCTACAGCACCACTGGACATTTCAATGTTTAAAAACATGGACTAAATTACAATATACTCCTGACTAGACTGTTTACCACTAGACTAGAAATTAGATTTAGTTCGATTTTAGTTTATTTAAACCTCAACACAATTTCCCAGAGCCAAATGTGATGACTTAAATCTGCAATTTTTGTTCAATCAATACATTTTTTTAAAATGCAAGACAGCAAAAAGAAGAAATCTGCACAGCTGGAACAATCGATTCTTTTAGCATTTTTGCTTGAAAAAAATATTTTTGTAATGATTTATCAATTATCAAACTACAGTATCAGCTGATAAGTGTTGGACTGATTGATTAAACAATTCAAGGATAAATTAACTTAACATACATAATTTTTCTGCAAGATCTCAAGCTGTTGTGCAGAGAAAAACTATGAATTGAAATGAAAAGTGTAGCTGCAATAACTTCTAATCCATCTAATCAACTCTGCCTAAAAGGTGTAAATGCATCAAAACGCCATATGATGGGATGAGAGTCTGAGTGCATACTTGAATGTGATGACAGTAAGTTTATATGCAAGCTAATCCATATGCATCATATGCTACCACCTGCATCTTCCTGAATATTATGAACAAAATTGCACATTATGGAAACAAAACACCAGTAAACATACTGATCACATGCCTCGCTATCCCAGCTAAGCCCGTAAAAACCATCAATCAACAAGTTTTGCACAATTGTGATATGAAATCACAATTACACAGAACATTTACATGCACAACATATTTGAATATTAATGCACATGTAATTAACATATACAAATATAACATGATATATAAGACGTACTGACGATACCTACACGTTATAGACACATTGCTCATACATTCATATATGTCAACACTTGGAATATGTATATACAGAATATATGTATATATTCATATGTATACAGATATATCAAAGGAGGAATAAATAGTTCCATTAATGATGTGAGACACTCTAGTTTCCATTTTCATCTCTAGTGAGACTCCCTGGATCCATGCTAACATGCCTCAGGCTATTTATTCAGGAGAAGTATGTAATCTGATGTGTGGGACATAATGTTTAAACTACTGTACCAATGGTATTTTCTGACTCTCGCAAATTCACAAAAACAACTCTTCTGCGCTTTAAAACCTGCTGCAGGTTTTTAAAACTCCACCGTGCCTCTTGACATTAGATCTACTTTACAGTATTATGACCAGGATTAAATGCAGTGTCTTTCATATAAGTGTGTGTAACAGCTACAGCCTAAATAGTCATGTTTTAAGTGATTACATTGTATATATCTGATTGGGTATTGACATATATTGCAATGCTTTAGTACATACAAGCACAAAAAGCCTTGTAATTAGAACCTGTGCGCACACAGTCAGGAATATTAAATTAATATATGACACGCACACTGAGGAATGAGACACGTGACATGGACCTCTGACAAACGCTGCTGATGAACACTGGTATTGGACACTGGCCAAATGGTTGCATCAGGGAATTGGCAGTGGACAACTCTTTGGCGTGATGAGTCTAACATCATGTTGCAAATGGGTGGCATCCTTCTGTGGTGAAGCATTAGATGGTTTAAAACTAAAGACCTCTAGTTTGAAAGTACTGTCAAGTTGGGTTTAGTAGTGGGAATGGTTGGTACGAGAGTACCTTATGTCCACAGGCAGACACTCAGATAAAAACAATCCTGCATCAAAAAATGCGACCTGTTGCTTCAGGTACAAACAAGAAATTAAACGTGTTGCCTAAATTTGAAGGTTTGTTTTCCATAAAAACAATATTTTCTCTGGAAACTTGAATCATCTTGCAGAGTCTACCAGAAATGTCTGCAGCGTCACTCTGCAAGCATTGGTATCATCTAATTAAAGGCAATCTACATTTGATGGCGTCTTTTCTGAACTCTGTTGTCTTTTGTCTAAACTAAACCTGCTCGTCACAGCCAGGTTTTAGAGTGCAGCATTTAGTTTTATAGCAGAGTTATTGGAAATAATCTGGCCACACTGGGGAGGAACTCTGATTTCACACATTGTGTTTGGCAAAATGTGCTAAGCTCTATTCAGCATTAGCAAACGGCAGTGTACAAAACATTCAGCTAAAAACTAGCCAGTGCTTCATTTACTGGTTAGAAAGACAAACATCGCACCATTAGTGATTTTGTTAGAATTAACTCTGTTGTCATCCGAACATAGTTAACTGTACAACCACAATGTCTTCACCTTGTTCGATGCTGTTGTGTCACTTTCAGAAATAGCTTTCTCCCAGTTATTCTCTTATTCCTATATCAATATTTTAAACTCATAAATGTAATGATTTAACTTGATCTGGTTGGCTTGATTGATCTGAACATCCCTTGTATACACATCTTTTTACATCTTGCAGTACTGGTACAGTACAATGCTTAACTAAATATAATTGTTCTTGTTGACTGCTGATGTTGATGCTGTGTCTACAGCCAGGTACTGCTGTCAAACTAGAGGCCAGAGAGTCAAAGATGCAGACTGAAATGCTACATAGAGGTTACATACAGCTTGCATTCGAATGCATTAGAGCGTGAATAGTTTTGTGCATTTAATAGTGGCCACTAGGTAGGAGATAAATCATTTTAGGGACTGAGAGGGAAACAAATCAGTTTTTATGGAATGTTTGGGATTTTCCTCCATCCATTCACATATAACGCTCCATAACATCACTTCTATATTTAAGAGTTTATTGGAATATATAGAGTACTCCTGCTGGCGGAGACATCACTGACATTCCCGGCAGTGGAAAACTATGAAATGATTGTGCTATAAACTTGTTTATACAACTATTTAAGTAAATTTTGAAAAACTGGGCAAAGTTTTTTTAGCTCCTTAACTTGTGGGAATTGAAGGAATGTTTTAATATCGAGGCATCGAGCAAGACGTCTGCACATCCGTGTTGAGTGGAGTTAAAAACGGGGGATGAGGGTTTGTGTTAAGAGAATGAGATCACACTCTTTGTAGAAGCAGACACTGACTGATGTCGCCGTAGAGAGCAGCAGTGACAGAAGTGGACTGAAAGAAATCAGCATGTACACGTGTGTGTGATTGTGTGTGTGCAATAGGAATAATTATCTACACAGATAAATGTTTGTGTGTTTGAGTTTCTTAATACCCCAGGTGTGTGAGATAGATGCTGGTTTGGTCATTCTCCAAGAGCAGCTGAAGCCTGTAAAAGGCATGATGACAGGGCAGGGGGTCTTGATATTCACGCCTCCTTTCATTTGGTCTTTAGTTTGCCCAACTCCCCATTCAGCTTGCCCTCTTTTGCCAGCTTCTCATTTAGTTGGCACAGTTGGCGAAGGAAGCCGTCATTAGGACCAATTTCTCTCTTATGTCTCACTGTGGCTACCGCCAGCAGAGCATCCATTTTATGGCGCAGCATGAGGTAAGCAATAACCATGGTCGGGGAGCGACTGTAGCCTTCTCTGCAGTGTACATACACCTTCCCTGGAGGACAAAGATACAGAAATAGAACAATAGCATGAGAGCACCAAATGGTGTAAGGCTGGATTTGCAGAAACGCACAACACATATGCCACAGACATCATATTACAAGTCACTTTAAAGGTGACTAAATGGACACTCAGCTCTGAGCCCACTAGACATAATTCTTAAAAACAAATATATACACATTTGAAAAAAAGTGGTTAATAGTTTTGTTTTAGTAAACATTACACAAACAGGAGTTAATACATAGTTGAATATGGTTGACAATAATGTCAACAATAAAATGTCTACACAACAGATGCTCAATGTCAACAATTAAAAAAATGTGAATATCACATCCATCTGTCACATTTGCCCTTAAAAGTACATAAATATATAACTTTAGAAATACTTAACCTTTATAAACTTGTGACACTTAATTAGCACCAATAAAAGTAGGCAACACCAGGAAACAGCGGTTCCTGTTTAGAATACAGTACATCTATAAACGTACAGTACAGAAGACTATTGCTTTCTTAAAAATACTTCTCGAGGTAGTTCAGCTCTTTTATGGAAATCTAAAAAACCTCTTCCTTGTATGTGTATTTGACTACGTACTGTACTGACTCATTATAGGAGTTATTAAGGTTTTGTGGAGTAAAATGCCTGTGAGCTGTAGCTGCTAGGTACAATAACCTACAATCAAGTGCTGTTTTATAAACCAGGTGGGGTTGGCCAGTTTCATTAAATCAGATTTATATGCATAAATGTATGTAACCTCCACCAAGTTACAAATGACTGGCCACATGCACACTTGCACATTGATTTGTCTTCTTTAACATTCTTATATTGCCTTATATTGCGTATTATTTTGTTTACAGCTGTGAGCTACAGCATCAACAGTCAGAAGCAAATATATGTTACCATATTTTAGCATATATGACCAATAAAGCCGATTTTGATTTTACAAGACAAGGCATGATATATATAAGGTCATTTTTACTCCACTAACAGAAAACAGAAGATGACCTTGCACTTAACACACAGAATTGTTTTTATGTGTGTGATTTATGTCATGCTATGTTTAACTGACCGTATAGAAATGTTAAATGACAGGAGTAATGTGAAAATACATGACTGTGGCTCCAAAACAAAAATGAAAGAAGAAAAATAAGCAAAAATAAAAAAGCAACAAATTGACCAAAGAAAACAAAAGAGTGTAAGAGCAGTCGAGGAACATATGCTGCGGCCAAACTTGCTTAGCGAAGCATATTCAGCATCAGCAGATGCAAATACAAGACCTGACCTCTGCTGCAGACTTCGCAAAGTCAACCGTCTTCACTGCACCCACCACCTGCATATAGCAACAAATCTATGCTGCATGTATGTGCACAGAATACATGCATGTTCTCTGTGCTGTATTTGCATTTCTACGTCAGTTGGTCTTGTTTTGTTGTTTGTGTTTCTCTTTTAAGATGTGTATCTCCTGTATCTAACTTACACTTTCATTACAGAGAAGCCAAAACCCCACGAGGGCTTTAACTTGGCAACATTCACAGAGCAGCTGATGTGTCGGTCTCAGGTCAAATCTGCAGATTCTGCACTTTATTTGAAACCTAACACCTCCTCTGTGTCCCTCTACTACTATTATCCCCAGTATCTCTCTCCTCTTCTATGTTGTACAAGGATATATAAGGATAATGTCCTATCCTCTCTCTCTCTCTCTCTATTCTCCACTCTGAGTCCTCTGTCAGAGTCCTAGTTAAATGACCTATTCAATACCTAATCACCCTGCCTGCCACAGATCAATGTTGATTCTGCTGTATCCTCTTGTTGGACATGCTGGATCTTTGGCTCACTGTATTTTTCTCACTCCATCACACTAGCTTTCTTTCTTTCGTCCTTCTCCTCATCCCATCGTGTTAATATTATTTTGTTATTAATGCATTTGTCTTTCTCATGCCTCCATGTGCTGGCCAGCGGGCAGAAGTGACAAACCATGATGGATTTTAACATCTTTGAGGCGACCTTTGAGACAGCAGGGGTGACTGGTTCAACATATAGTAGGTTTAATACACTTATTAATTTCTTAATTCTTAACACAGCTGCCTCCTGCTACTAGAAGCAACCCTGATAAAACTAAATCCATGAGTTAAAAGATACTTCATGTCTTTTCTAGACACAGGAAAATGCATCAGTGCAGTTCCTTGTGAAAACCCTGGATACGTGACCTTTTTAGAGCTTACATGTAGGGGACACAAAATGTCAAAGATAATGTTGCACTGTGCCGACCCTCTCTGGGCAGGCCTTTCTCTTCGCAGGCTTTGTCGGGTCTGGTCTGGCTGCACAACCTTGTCTCCTAAAAATTACGTTCCTGTTCCAAGTGCAATCATTATGCTGTGAGGCAACATATTCTGTAAATGAATGAAATGTCACATTTTGTAACAGGAAGCGAGTCGCAAGGAGGTGGTTGGGGTTGATGGTGAGCGTATAATGTGTAGGACTGACATATTGCACCAGAGATAGAGACCAGAATACTGCATTTGCTTATGTTTAGGCATGAGAAGTTCTTAGATTTACATTGTAGCCTTGGTTCTCTGAGTAAAAAGACTCTCTCCACTCCATACATTCCATATGTATGGGGGAATGAACTCCCATGGTCAGGGTGCATGAATACTCCTTTAAGACACATTTGCTTTTCAGGTCACACCGTTTGATTGGAACCAGTCTACTAGTGGCCTAGAGGTGGAGAGATAGAACAACGCAACTCTACAACTGGAAAAATGCAACCTTGGGTGTTCTCTAGACCATCTTTCCTCTCTATTACGTACTCCATATATACGGGGAACTCTTTAAGAACCCTGTAAGGAGACAGTGCAACTACTTGTAATAGAGGTATTCACACATGCATGTATACACCAACAGGTTAGTGGCCCCTCATGTAGCTGGGGCCAAGGTCAGGAAGTATGAGGCTGACCACATAAACCTGGTGGTGATTGCATGGCCTGTCCAAACTGCTCAATAGATGGGCGTTGAAGAGCCTACAGAAAGACACTCCTGGTCCTACAGGGGGATGATTGGTATGCGCCTCCACACTGAAGGCAGAGCACACCTAAATGTCCAAAATTCAAAATGTGACACAAAAGGCAACTCTATAGTGAGGAGAGCACCTGGAGCCCCAGCCTCCCTGCTAAGAAACACCAAAATCCCAAGGGTGCTGCCACAGCCATTTATTTATATTTATGTATATAAATATTTATTGAAATATTTAATTATTCATTCAGGTTTATTCATGAAAACATCCCAGCCTAGGAAATGTCTTGGTGGCATTCTTCAGCCTCCATACAAGCATCTTCTTCTCCACTGTCAGTGGGAGGTTTTCTCTCACTTCTGCATTTATTGTCTTTTTTTCCTTCTTTCTTTACATTTTCCAAACTCAGTGACAGCTGCTGTGCACATTGTTCATCTTTCAGTTTTTATATAGTAAAGCAAGGGAAGAAGAATTGCTTCTGTGTGAAAACATGAAGGGGAGTGTGTTAGTGTCAGATCGCTGTTTGTGCCACAGTCGACCGGCTGCACCATCACAGATGCCACATCGACTTCAGCGGCTTTTCATTCGCGTCTGTTCAATCGTAAACGCAACAGTTAATATTTGAAACCATCTGGGCTCTCTGAATAAAGACTTCTTTAAGTCCTCATTCCACTGTAGAAAACACAGCATAACAGCATCAAATTACTGGACCTATACAGGCTAGCGGCCAACATTCTCAGTGTACACCTTTACTTCACATTCCCAGGGTTCATTTCTGTTGCTTGTGATACACACGCTGACTCATACAGTGAACAAGACCACAGGGGATAAAGACACTGCATACACTCACATGAAGCCGACTGAAGCCAGGCAACATGGTTCCCTGCCCAGAGAAGAGATCCATGTACACAGATCCCCGTGTACGGCTAGAGCTTATAATACCCTGCTAGGCTCCACCACAACAACGAGCCAGCGATCAACACAGACAAACTGGGAGATAATGTCCAGGGAGGTTGCCTACACAACAGATGCTCAATCTTAGAAGAGGTAAGCAGACAGATAAAACACAACACAGACACTTTAAAGAGGACTCTCTGTTGCACCCTGACTTGGTGAAGATCAAACAATCACTGATCACATGCCCCTGAATATGCTTTATACCTTATGTAGGAGGCCTGACTGGAAAAGCCAGTGTGTTTTAAAGAAGTATCAACGGGAGGTCAAATTCTCCAAATGGAGAATATATCATATGGAAAAGTTTACATATGGAATATGTGACGGAGTGGAGAGATAGTCTTGAACGTTTGTTTCTCTCTCTCTATTAACTCAGCCCACAATCTTTCCGTAACTCTAACCCCGTGTTGTGAGTGCCTGAACTAACCCAATATTTTAGGGGAAGAGAAAAAGGGATGTTGTAGATCAGATACTTTGGCAGTCAAAAATATTTAATTAATATGCTAAGTATCAACATATTTCCAGCTTATATGGTCATATGATGACAGAAATCCATTTTGTTCCCTACAAAAACTTGATCGTGATTGCAATTTAGTACAGGAACATAGTTTTTAGGAGACTGGGTTGGGCTGGAACATAATAGTTGCCAGTCTCTTTCTCTCCTCCTTGGTTTCCACTATGTTTGGTTTTGTTATCTGGTTTGTCTTGGTGTCAGTTTGTCTATTACTGGTGCAAAATAAACATATTTCAGTTTAAACTCATGTGTGGTCTCCCCTCCTTTGTCCAGCTTTGAGCTAGGCTGTGACATGCACATAGCATAACGTCAAACTGCAGCGACACGAGGCAGCAGGCAGAGGAGAGATTAGCTTTTGTTTGTGTTCCTCCTCTATCTCCCATCCTTTTTTTCCATTCCTCACTTCCCTTGTTGCTACACCTTTTGCCAAACTGCCTCGGAATTAAGACACTTTTTTAGGGGCAAAGCGCATAATAAATCCATGCCATGAACTACACTAAACACATTCCTTACGTGGGAGGTGATAAATGGACAAAATTCAGTTGCGGCTTTGGCAGAGCTAGGGATATATATTTTAGATATTACATAGATATATTTTGGAGGGGGGGCGTTCAATTTTATACTCAGTTCACAAGTGATTGTTAAAATAACAAAAGATTCAAAAAGGAGGTGGTTTGGTGCTACACGTACATTATGCATTGAACATTTTGACAATGTTGACATTCAGGGACATCATCTGATAATGGAATATAGAGCAGGGCTCAGGAGTGTGTCATTTTTAGCCTATCCCCTGTTTTCACTTTAACACTTAGAGCATCGAAGCCTATTGAGCTCAAATCATTAGAAGATCCTTCTTGTGATTTGTTGGACAAGCAACAAGCTTGTTTTCATGCCTCAACTTGGGGGAACAAATTACTTTCAAGCAAGAGATACTGAAGTAAAAAGAGTACATGTTCCCCTTTGATCATTTTAGGATTGGCATGTACTAATAAAATGAGATCTTCGATTTAATAGTCATTATCAGGTGAATATAGTGCAATAGAGATATATTCTCTATTTTGTGGGCATAGAACGGTCTGCTCTTGAGCCTTCAAGCTCATGCTACAGTAACTTGATTATCCAGAACTTGCATATTAATATTCACTCTCTTTTAGCTCTGTTTTACTTCCACATTCTCAAGGGAAATATTTGAGTCTTTAGTGGTTAAATGCTCCACTATTCACCAGCAATGTGTTATCTTGACTCTCTAAGTGTTCATTTCACATGATCCAATGCAGGTGTGAGCTTTACCTACAAAACCTCCACATATCACATTTCAAATTTCTATAAAAACCCACCTTTTCCATTATTGTGAGCTAGGGCCTTGTCGATAAAATCAGCCCCCTCCTCAAAGAAGGCACTGAGGTTGAAGTCCACGGTGTCATTGACCTGGATGCCGTGGTACGTGATGCCCGTGCCAGCGTAGAACTCCGCACTGGTGTTGACATGCATGAAGGAGGTGCCCTCCGCCACATTGAGGACGTGTGTCACTCCGAGTTTTTGCAGACGCATTGCATTCTGGGCTACGAACCTGGCCAGACGAGATGAGATTCAGGATTAGATCAGAATGAGCAATGAGGCTGTGACAAGCCTGCTGCATTAAAAAAAATCTGGTCACCGGTAAAAAGTTCTTCTGCTGATGGAGAAATAGAACTATTTTCTCTTACAACAAAACTGATGAGGACACTGCAGCAGCACAAGACATAAGAGCCAAATAACAGCACTAACATTAATACCTGACAGATAGTTTTCGTCAGGAACAGAGTGTGTCAGCACAATTTCATTTAAAATTATATTTTGACAATATAGGTTACATCTTTCATAGCAACTCTGCATGCTTTTTCACTCTGCTGGCAGAATCACAGCATACATCTTTATACACAACCACATAATATAAAGTATATTAGTATAAAGTATCTGCTGGGAGATGTAAAAGCTGTTCTGCATGCTGTTGCTTTAAAACAGTGCTCAAACTAAAATGTCTATTGTCCTTTCATCAAATGATTCCTAAATAAAACTCATTCTGTTTTTATTCTGTCTATTCAGGTGGAAGTTGAGCAAAGCTTATTCATACCTCCTCTTTTTCTTCAGTGACATGTCAGAGTCATGGCTGTTTTCGCTAATTGTGACGTTTACAATCAATTCACCTCCATTTTCATCCATTCAACATCCATGAAACAATAAATCTCTATCTGCTTCCCATCAGCGCTAATGAATGTTGTCTTTAAGAACCACAATGCTGCATATTATACCTGTACTGTACAGCTACCAAACCATAATAATGGCATGAGAGATTTGGCTGCTCTAGAGTGCCTGGCTCAATTCCTGTGTCCACTGTAATAATCTATCTAGCTTCATCAAATTCCATTATTGCTGTGACACTTAGCGATAATTTAACAATTGTCTGGTTCCAACTTTGCAACACAGTTTTAAGGAAGTCCCTTTCATATTATATGACAGTGTGCAAAAGACAGCTCCATTAAGAAATATCTGTCCAGTTTGTTATTGAAGAATCTGACTAGTCTGCATAGAGTCTTGACCTCAAACCCAGTCAAGACTTGAAGAAGGGATGAAGTGGAAGCTGACGTGGACCCAGTTCACTTAACATTATCGCTGGACCTCCCAAATTGTTGTGGCTGAATGTGAGCAAATGCATGCAGCCGCACACCAGTATTTTATGTGAAGCTGTTTTACTGTAGTAGCACAATATAGACAGTATAGGAGATACCTTACTGAGATGTTTAAATCCAAGAAAGACTTGGTTGACACACTTTGATATTGCTCCAACAGTTAAAAAGACACTGCAACCCACACAGTGACAGCTTTTCTACAGTGGATGCACACTTGTGTGGATAAACGACAGTCAGAGATAAGTCTGCAAAATCCCCACACTACCTATGCTAAAATGATGAGTAGTTTTGTAATGATAAATGTATCTATTGTGCCTCTGGGTCAACTCTGCTGGACAATAATTGCAGCAGGCCAACAACTGGGTTATGTACAGTAGTTTAGTAAAGCTTACACAGGTTGGGGAGGCTGAGTCCACACAAGGTGACACTTTTGGAAGATTTAGATTTTTTTCATTTATGTCTGAAGTTGGACAAATCTGAGAGCATGCTCTCCTGTGCCAAAGAAGACACCATTTAAAATGTAATGTTACTATCCCAGTATACAGAAATTCAAAGTGTGTCCCTCATAACTAGAGGTTGACCAATATATCAATATATTGGTAAATCCTTCTGCAGGTCTCCAGGTGGCTAATTTACATATCATGATCTGAGCACATGGCTACCTGACATAAGCACATGGCTAATTAGCATACCATGGAAGGCTAATTTGTTTTTACCCCACATATCATATACATATTGATAACACAAGTCCAAAAAATGTTATAAACTAAATAGTTTAATAATAACTGCATAATTGCTAAATAGCCAAATAAATGGATCTAACAGTGGTTTATATAACGCATTTCAACACAAATCTGCTCACATACCAGTAAGGTTCCTGCTGTTAGCTACATGAAGCATCCTCTATTTATTCCAATGTTTATTTTTATTTTTATTGTAGATGTTTTAACCAAAGAAAAGGAAGGCTGCCTTAAATTTTATCTCAATTGTTTAATTGTTTTATATAGGTTTTAATAAATATTTATGAATATTATGCTAATATGTTACAGTGTGAATCAGGTGGACTATGCTAACATTATTTTAAGTGCTAAAATACATGTAAATGTATTGCTGATACTTGCAATAGGTGATCACAACAGTTGATATGGTTGGAGGAAGTTTAGGAACAACAACATGCATTTAGGATGTAGAGAAGTCTGCAAATGGTTTGATAGAAACAAGCTCATATACATGTGACAACATGCACGAATGTGCAGTTAGTATAACGTAATTGTAAAAAAGAAATCCAATCAGTACAGACGCAACTCTGGATAAGAATCTGCTGAGATGTAGGTCTTAAAATAAAGACTTCTGAGAGCTACAGAGGTAGGACATACGAGGAATAAGGCAAGGGAAGTGGGAGGCAGGAAGAAGTAAAGGGGAAAATGTAAGTAGAACATTAAATCTTTCATATTAAATAAGTTCAAGCAGGTCAAAAGACAAATCTCAAAATGCCCAGCTCCACTGTGGCAGCTTCATCTCCATCATCATCCACTCAACATCCAGCAAACAATAAATCTCTCTCTGCTTCCCTTCTGCTCTAATAAACCTCATCTTTAAGAAGCACAATGCTGCACATTAAGCCTGTACAGCAGAGAACAAATAAACCTGTTCAGCTAACAAACCATAACAAAGGGATGAAAGATCTGGCTGCTCCAGCCTGCCTGGCTGGATGCCTGTGTCCACTGTCACAATCCAACCTAGCCAAAAGCACTGTCCATTGATTCTCTATAAAACGCCTCTTTTGTATATGTTCAACTAAAGCTTTATAGAGCATTTAGTGTCACTGATTAGCTGTACAGAATTTATGGTTAGACAACACAAACTGCACCATATTGTTGGTCCACATACAGTACTGTAGCAGCTAAACACAAGTCAACTGTTCTGCTTCTTTCCTGTGTCTCAAGACTTTCATAAAAGATACACAAAGTTAGAACCATACCAAAGCTGTGGTAACCTGTATAATGGCTAAGTCAGGGTATAAGCAGAAAGAGCATTATTCTAAATTTTATAAAAGCTAAAAGCATCTCATCTATTTTTGTTTTACTCATATCTAGAGCCAAGAATCATATATTTCCAAGCACAACGCCCCTTCCTGACAGCACTGTCAGCTTTTATTGCTCTGTCTGCTTAAAGTCAATATGAGGCTGTTGAGGCAAGGCTGGGTGACCCTGGACAGGTCCCTAGAGAGGTGGCTGCTGCAAGGCCCCCTCTGCAAGACCTAATAAAACATCCGCCCTGCCACCATTTTACTTTACAGCCTTATGAGGAGGGATGAAGAAACTCATCTGATTGTGTGTCAGCTGCAGGTCTCAGATTCAGTGATGAAGCTAATCAGAGACGTATGTGGAATAAGCAGAACGTGCGTTTCTGTCTGTGCAGTTCAGTAGACATTTACTGTAGATCCACACGACACAATGCAGAGGTACAGTGGGTTCAAATGAGTTCACAGCCACTGGTTCTCTTCCTATTTACCTGTCCCAGCCTGCTCACCCGGGATCTGCAGTCTCATAACATGCATTATTAAAGACCAGCTTCACCCACAGCCAAAGTGTTCGTTAAAGTGGACAACCACACCTTAAGTCTGTCCCTGTGCTGCGCACGGTGGTTTCAAAGTGCTGACTACATCTGATCTGGAAACAATGTAAGGACTTTAGAAAATACAGTCTTAATCCATTTAGAGTTGGGAACATTTTAATACCTGGTTGGCTGAACACAAGTCAGGTTCTTGTTTACTGATGTTAGTAACTTGTACTGGATGTGTTATTGGCCCTAATCTGTTTACCCTCCTTCTATTGGTCAGTTTTGTATTTTCTGTTATCTTTTTGAGGACTGTAGATACAAACTGGTTAGAAGAGAGAGCCTTGCAAATATCTGCACTTCAACAGCAGCTTTCCACATTACTATGTTATATATATTTCTTTATTGTTTTATGTTTTTAAGGAAACTATTCAGGAACTTTATATCTTTCTGCTTTAATCCATTTTAGCAGGTGAAATGAGAATATTTTATTCCATTTTCTAAACTGAACTTTTGTGTATTATCACAATATTAACTTTATTTAACTGTGTCATGACCTGAAAAAAAATTATTTATATCACTCTACAGCCTAAAATGGTTAATGGGCATGATTCCCGCAGGATGCTAAGATAAGACAGTTTTAATGGATATTTTCAAGGGCAGCTCTTTATTTAATTTGAGTTTGAGTCTCTAACAGAAGTATTGTCTACACAGCATATGTACTGCTGTAGCATTGTATTAAATAGTACATTTGTTTTAATTTTATTTTGCCCACAAAGTACACAGTTTGAGTTGTAACAAGGTACAACTAATGGGATACATCAGCAGAAAGGCCTAGGGGGTCCCAGTGGTGAAACAGTGGACAAGGTTCAAGCTTTAATCAACGATCAATACCAGGTAAGCCATTTGTTATATCGTATTACATTACATTACGCTGCCCTTTGAGTGTGTTTGGAGAACTCATGATATAATATAGTAGTAAAATAGTCCATAGAGTAAATAAAAATGATTACTAAAACTATGCTCCTCATAATTAGTAAATGAAATTTCTCCTTCAGACATCAAAACCTCCTCCTCAGACGAAATCATAAAGCTGAGAGCACATTGGCGTCTCTCTTTCAAGCCCAGCACACTGTGTGATCAGCCTCAGCTAAGCACACGGGGACTGCCAGCACTTTGTTTGGAGACTTGGCTGGGCACATTGGCATATTCAGATTGATTTTGTTGTAGCACTGAGGTACAGTAATGTGCTTGTATTTCATCCTGCTCAGCCTCCTGTGTTGGCAGAGGCTGGAGCCAAATGATGGACTGCACACAGACACTAAGTTTCTCAGGGGCGTCCCCGGATCGACTCTCTATCCTGTATATGCACTGCTCAAAAAAATTAAGGGGCCACTTGAATCACACATCCGATCTTGATGAATGAGTTTTTTAAGGTGAAAATCTTTAATAATTCACACTGTATAATTTGTTCAGCAGTAAATTACATAACAATAGTCAAGGGACACCAAAATCAGGAAAGGTATGTATTCATAATGACACTGAAACTTGATATCGCAGATTCATCCAAGTTGTGAGAAGTCATTATGTGACTAAAAATGTTTATTATTTATTATTTATTATTTATTATTCCTAAAGAGCCAGGACTCAGTTGATGGTGTTCTGGTGACTCTCCTCCCAGACCTGGATAGGGTATCAGTGAGCTCATGGACAGTATGCGGTGGTACTTGGTGGTATCAGATGCACTGATAAATTATTTCCCATAGGTGCTCAGTTGGATTTAGTTCAGGGGAACATGAGAGTCCATGAGTGGCATCAATGACTTCATCATCCAGTCCCTACACACTCTGGCCACATGAGGCCCAGCATTGTCCTGCACCAGGAGGAACCCAGGGACCCCTGCACCAGCTTTGGGTCTGACAATCATCCAGAGGATATAGCATGGAGGTTTGTCCAGCCTTCCAAGGATATGCCCCTCACACACATAACTGTTCCCTTATTTAATTCATTTTATTTTATTTTTTGAACAGTATATAAAAGTGAGGTAAAGAGCTGTTCTGTCAGTGAGATTTACAAGTCAGCAACTATGTGACAGTTTTTGTTACTGTTACTGTGTATTCTGAAAAATGTGCCACTTGAGTTAGTTCTGATTTTTCCAAACCTTTGGTTGTTTTTGCTACAAATAAGAAAGTGCACAGAAGAAGTTTTGATGGTCACAACACTTGAGTTCATTTTGTATTTTTGTGACTCATCTATTGTATTTTAGGGTGTCTTTCCGCAAGTTACCAAAAATACCCATCATTCCACAATTCTATTAAGTTCTAATGTGCATGTACAGGAGCATTAATGTAATAAAATGAGAAGAGATGCATTGTACCACTTAGTAATGTACAGTAATGTACTGTACTCACTTACTTACTGTACTAACTCCAAACACTAAATACTAATGCACATACTATCTGTAAAGTATGTGCTAAGACACAATCAATGACTTAACTTGGAAATACAGTTAAAATATTGTGTAGCAAAAACTGTACATCTGGAAAGTCCTTCTGGGATTAAAAAGGAGTAGTAGCAATGGTAACTATCTTCATCATCATCATCATAATCATGGTAGGCTGATAAACTGGCTATGTTTTAAGTCTAAAATGTTGCTTTTAGTCCCTATATTAAGAAACAAACAAAGCTGAACAATCTGTACTTTTATGGTTATGTTATGTTTACAGCGCTTAGTTTATTAATTAATAATAAATAATTGTTTGCATCCTATCTTGAAGATACAGTATGTATTTTTTTTAAATATGTGCGTTCCTAAATGTATTATCTTGTAAACTATGTAGCAGTGTAGCAGAAGGTAGAAGAGCCCAGCAGAGCAGGGAGAGGTAGGGCGACTTTAAGCTTAAGATGCATAGTTTTAAGTAAAGTGACAAAACTCCCTCTTCAGTTTGACTGCTTTTCTATTTTGTATGTTGTATATTGTATAATAAATTATGACACAAAGGACTGAAAGAAAAGGTTATTTTGCACGTTTCACATGAATCAAGAACATAATCAGAAGATTAATCTGTAATGAAAATACGCCAGGTCCAAAAACTACTATCAGACAATATGTCATTAACAGATTTTTCAAATTCCCACATATCAATACCCTACCAGCCTCCATACTGCAGTATTGATCAGACTATAGATCATACACTAAGCATGTGACTGTGAATTCAATGCACAGATACATTTTGGTCATCACTAAGAGGTCTAATGTTTGAAACCCACCATGGCACAAATATTATTAGATATGATAGACATAATTTGCAGCTGACATGACTTGAATGTAACCTGCAAACTGAATGTAACTGAGTGCGGTTACATTAGGGAAAGAGGACATTTGATATTAGGTTACTGCTTTGTCATGCAGCACATTGTAAAACTCATAAGCAATCTATACACACTGGCTTTACTGGAACAACAGGCTGTAAAGTTCTATGGAATCAGCAGTCACCATTCTAGAAATATATAAACACTGTGTTTGTTTGTGTTGTGGAAGTGAAATTATATACTATGCATAATAGTTCACCAGATTTACAGTTATAAATATTAGTATAACACATTATATGTAACATTTATAATGGGTCACCAGCACATGTTAGTTAATTAGACAGTTAATAAACAGCATCCATCAAGTCTGCAGTTGCACACGCAACCAAAAGTGTGGTGATTGTGGAGGATTTTCCACAACCTGGCAACCTACACTACAACTGATGCATCCATCATCATTAAACCAATTAATTATGAAACAGCGGTGTCAGTGTTCTTATATTTAGCTTTTATACGGATTAGAGTGACAAAAAGATGAGTTAATTACACGTCTGCCTCCACTCAGAGCATCTTCTCATTCACATGCTCTTTGTTCTGTTTCATCACATGTTGTGTGTGTTGTTTTGCAGGACTATGAATGAAAACAAGACCCTTTCGGATGTGGTTAATTGTTGTGGCTCTGCAGCCCGGATGAAGGGAGCGGGGAGCGGCTTGAGGAAGACGCGGTTACGCGGCGGTGTTACTAATCATGGAGGGGTTCATTGAGTAAAAGCAGGTCTTTGTGTCGTCCTCCACAACTGGACCGTTTAAACACAAACTGGAAATGTTATTTCTATCAGTGTTACACAATATCCACCTGTGTGGACACTGACGCCGCCGTTACAGGCGGGTGTTAGTCGACAACAACAGGCTGTCGCTTCGCCCATGGTGAGAGCGGACACACCAAACACGACGAGCCCGTCCTCGGTGCGCGCTGCTCGACATGCGCCACTGTTGCCATTGTGTCGCGTCTGGTCGGTGGACGGAGAGGGAGCATCTTTAAAAACCTCTATATTCTGTCCTACCTGTCAGTGCAAACACCACCACAGCGTAATTCACCAGATTGGAATAGATGACAAACGACTCACGCGTTACCGATGTATATTCTGGGAAACACCTCGTTGAAGTGGTGCGTCGGTAAGCTGTAATAGCCCCTGTCGTCGGACAGAAGCTCGTTGAGTTTTTGGACGGTAACCTCGCAGGCTGGAGCCGGGACATCAGGCGGTGGTTGCTGCTGCTGCTGCTGCTGTTTTGCAGGACTCAGGTGCTTCTTCATGGCTCCTCTTCTCACAGACAGATGTTAGATTACAGCCAGCGTCAGGCTCGACAGGCTCGTCCAGTGAGTTAGCCGCATTTTACCACCACACGGGAGTCGTGCGCACGCCTTGTTCCCCGTCTACAAGGTGTCTTATGAGGCGGGAGGTCCTCAGCGTTTGTCAACTATGTCAAGCGCATGCGAGATTAAATGGGAACTTCCGGTTACAATTTCAAAGTAAACAAAATCAGCTGTAGACTATTCATGAACTGTATCACCTTGGTTAGATTTTCTTTTATGTTTTCCAGTTTTTCCAGTGAAGGGAAGATGGAGCCGTATTTCAGAGTGATACCAGGAGGGATGGTTGTTCTAAAATCTGGATCCATGTGCCCTTTACTGGAACAACTGGAGAACAAACAAGTATCTCATATTTGTACTTAGGTGGCCTACAGGATAGATAGATAGATAGATAGATAGATAGATAGATAGATAGATAGATAGATAGATGGCTATAGTCTGTGTCAAGCTTACTTGAGTTTGAACAAATTGTTCCTTTTTAACTTTCAAAGTAAAATTCAGCTTTTCCACAGCAGATCATGGTCCATACATTGATTTGGCCATGGTTTTACACCGGATGCCCCAACCTATCGATGGACAACCACACTACCAACTGAGCTACTGCCACTCCATCTTATTTAAAAGAGATACTCCAGTATTTTCTCTGTTTTATCTCTCTGTCTCACCACCCTGAATGATTCTTGTGTGAAATCACACTCAACAAATACACAAACTGAATTTATGGAACAAAACCTACTGATTTATGAACTAGAAATAAAAAATGAACTATAAACCTTTGGTAAAGATCAACACATCCAAAGTGTCCATTGTGGCAGTTTGGTCTGGAGTTGTTTGTCATGGTTTTACTTCAAGTTAAAGAAAAAAACTAAAGCAAACACTTACTGTATATTTTAGACAATAGTGTATTACGCAACAGTTTGCAGAAGCTTTTTCCTGTTTCTGTACCAGGCCTTCATGCACAAATCCATAGAGAAATGGTGTCCCCAGGTTGATATAGGGAGCCCATGCTGAACCCTGACCTAAACCGTGTCCAGCACTTTTGGGATGACTTGGGATGCTGAGCCATCCGTCAGTATTGGACAGCACTAGGCACCTTTGAGTGAATAGGAACAAACCCCTGCAGCTAGCTTCCAAGTGTGCATTAAGGCCAGGTTTTGTCGCATAATAAGTTGTACATTCATAAATCTATCCTTTACTGATGATTGCATTGTGGATAGTAAGATAAACTGACTGCAGGCTAATGTTTTTAGACCTGTACAATAAGAGGTCATGTAATGTTTTGCCACAAAAACTGAGAATATTCAGTTTATCCTGAGGCAGAGGTTTCACTCAAAACACAGTTTGGTCAATGATGCCTTGGACACAATATTTTCAGTTCAACCAATAACTCTATTCAACTTTATTCAATTATTTCAGGTGTTTGTTATTTTTTTCTGTCTAAATGAGATTTACTGAACAGATCCCCTGTTTCTTTGCTCCAGTGTGTGTGTTGTATACACAAAGAAATAAAACCCTAATCACACTGTTAATGTACAGTGACTCAAAGGTTTTTGGTGTCATCTCCTCAGACATGTCCCCCACATGATAGGCAGGTCACCTGACTGAACAGTTCAAGCTGGACTTTTTATTCTCTAATTGAAATCCAGATGTGACAGCAGAAAGCCAAGTGGTTAAGAAGTCACTTATACAACCCCAGTTACAAAAAAGTTTGGACACTGTGTAAAATCTGCATAAAAACAACCTGCAATGATTTCTAGCTATCACTAAATCATAACTTTGTTCACAATACAATTTTGCAACTAATTACATTACTGGTCAGTAACATGACTGGGTATAGTGAGAACATCTTAGAGAGTCAGAGTCTCTCACAAGTACAGAAGGACAGAGGTTCACCAGTCTGTGAAAAGCTGTGTCTGCAAACTGCCAAACAATTTTAGAATAATGTTCCATGACAGTAAATTGCTAAAAAAAAAAAGACTTTGAAAATATCATCAATGGTGCATAATATCATCAAAAGATTCTGAGAATCTGGAAAAATCTCTGTGCACAAGGCCAAAACGCTTTTAAAAAATTATTTTTTTCCTTTATCTACGGGCTCTCAGGCAGCACAGCATCAAAAACTAAACTTAACACTCTAATGTTCTGGACCCCTCATTGATGTAAATAGAGAGGCCAAAACATTAGAAACACCTCTTAACATAATGTAGTCCAGCACAACTCCACCGCACATCGTGACCTTACTAATGCACATGTAGCAGAATTATCACATTTCAGTTTCAGACAGTTTCAACTTTAAAAAATGAAAAATCATAACTAGAATTCATGGTAGAGCTCTTGTATTGGATTGGTTCTGCATGTTTTCTCACTGTGTGGGAATACACAGTATTTTACTGTGGAATACAACAGTTTATTGTGCTCAACCAACCTGGTTGGCATGTACCACATAAAACCACAAGATGGAGCTGTATGTCTATCAAATCAACACTCTGGTACCAGAATGAAACATATGAAACAATCATTTTTGAGGCACACTGAGGATTTATTTCACAAAACAATCTCCAGTTTAGCAGCTAAAAGCTGTTGTGCTCTGACAGAGAGGTTTATAAACTAGCCTGGTGCGTACTAACAATTCACATGTATTCTGTTATATTCACCCAGGGACTTACAAATGATTGCATCCAGTCTAAATGACTGGAGTGTACATGCTTGCTGACCACTGCATGTTCAGTGGTTTCCGCCTAATCTCATGGTTCACATGTAATTTAACTAAATGAGTTCATTTATTTAGCAAAGTGAGAATTATTTCTGACATATGTGTCAACTTTGTCGAATGTACAACTGTTTATCTGCATTTAGCTGCATTTCTTACTTCCCTTCACAATCGTATTTATTTGTCCTTGTCAAGAACAAGACTGATAAAACTGTCAGCAGAAGACTCAAGTAAAACGCTCCTCCAGTGTTTGTACATGCAGTAAATTAAGATGAAAACAATAAACAGTGCAAAAGGTAGTGCATTTGAAGTTTTGATCTCTGAATTATTATGTTTGTTGTTTAAATAAAAACACATTTGGTCTTTACATGAAACTGCTAGAAAACAAATGCAGTCTGAGCATCGGTTAAAACCCTTCAAGCCTTGTGCTTCTTGCTGAAGGATTTTTGAAGCACATTTTAATACTTGTTATTCTGTATAGGGTCAGTTTAGTTGTTTGCTGTTGATGGCCTTTAAATTTCACTTTACACAATGCTGGGACATATAAATAAATATGGATTCACTTGACTTGGATGCTCTTGACCCACTTCACGTAAAGCCTCATGCCAGTCATCATTTTTTGTGTTTCCATGGCAATGCAAGGAGATGCAGTGTAATGCCATGGCAACAACACATCTTGCAGAACAAAATTCAGGCTCCCTGTTGTGTACCAAGTTGTGTGTATGTGTTTCTATTGTAATATAGGCCTGCATTTAATATTTCTGATGGTAAATAAAGAGAAAGTGGTTTTGATTAATGCTGCACAGCATACAACAATCAGCTACAACAGCGAAACCACCATGCGATCGGTGAAAGCTTTAACTTGACGTACTGACTTCCTGTGACATCAGTGTTGGAGAAAATGCTATGTTTTTGACAGTTTGCTCTCTGGTCAGGTTGAAGTGTCCTTGGGCAAGACACTGAACAACAAATTTCCCCAGAGCCTTTCAAGGCAGCTGTGCTGTCATAAGTATGTCCTGAATATCCCCACTGGGATCGATAAGCTACACTGAAACACGAAGTGAGTAACTTAATTCAGTTTATCCAGCTTAATAGTTAGATCAATTTAAATATTTTATGTTACGTTGGCAGTTTTGTGTTTATTTACATGTAGTTAGAATAAAAAAGTGTATTTTATTTGTTTTAACATGAGCTGCAAATGTCCAGGAAACAAGCTCAATACTCTAAGTAATAACTTAATGTTATCTTCAAACAAGCACCCGTGAAAGACATAAATTTGCATTATGCTTAACAAAGAGGCAAATGTTAACAGCTGGGTCCTGCTTTACATTTGATTTGCAGAAGTGTACACTCAAGCAATCCACAGAGCAATGGCTCTGGCAATTGTTACCTCAGATAGAATAATGTTTGCCAACTGGATGTCTTAATCCTAATAATTTCAACACTAGACCATCACTTCGGTCATTATCCTAATATTTTGTTCAAATATACCTATTTTCTACAAATATATTTTTCTTGAGATACTGATACTGGCATTTGTAACAAATATCACATGCATGTCAAAGTCCAGTTCAATCCAATTGAAACCAATGTGGATCCTTGCCCGATTAAGTGTTAAAACTAAAAATATAAACAGTTAAACAGGATTTGTTATTTTGAAAAATCTGTCTAATTTTGCTGTTGTCTTTATTATAATACTTGGGCTACTGCACAAACTCTACACCACCAATAAAGAAACAATTATTTATTTTT
>OMLM01012099.1:12126-37675 GCA_900302695.1 Helostoma temminkii
TTTTTTTAATTCTGAATCTGTATCTGAAGTGCTTCACATTGTAAGCCACGCTGACACGTAATTGTGTCCAGGTCTGAGGTGGCATCTTTGTGTGGTCTAGTCATGACCTGTGGTGTTTCAGCCACCACCACCTCCTCCCCAGCAGCTCTCTGCTTAATGCTCATTGCAAGACTCCATGACTCATTTGAATATATTGATTGGGCCATCTGTAAGCCATTTATCTCCTTCAAAAGACCGTTAAAGTACGCCTCCCAACCTCTTAGCCCGCCTACCACTGTTTTCCTGACAGAGAGAATATACACACAGATAAAGTAGAACACAAACACACACACACGCGCACTGGCTAAATAAACTGACCAGATATTCTCAAAATATTGAATTCTTTTACTGAACACCACTTTAAAACAAATGCAAGCAGAAGCAACTGCACTCTCTGTGATTTGAGATAAGGGCCAGAAAATACATCATGTAAACAGAGGCCCATGGTGAGCAAGCTGAGCGCACAACTCCAGCCTGCTTTGGGGAACCAAACACTATCTAATTCTTCATTTAGTGTTGCTGAAATTCCCACCAAATAATGAAACCAATTATTGCATTCATACAGTGAATAATGCCTCCTTCAAATAATCTGCTTATCTGGCCTTGCCTCCATGGCTTTATGTGTGTGTGTGTATCTGCCTATCATCATAAACTGCACCCTGATGTCGCTGAAGCAGGGTTCTGGCACATCTGCAACCACTAGATATTTTTTGAACATGCATACATGTAGTCAGCAGAGTGCATGCATCATCATGATTGACTTATTCCTGACATCCCCAGTGGTAAAGCCTGGGTAAAGGATTAACCTCTAGTCTTGGACTGTTGCCCACTGTACAGTAAAGACCTCTGAACACACACATGAAAAACACACTCACATACAAACAGCACGTCTCCAACATACGTCTGTCGCTTGTATTTAGTGCTTTTCACCATCTCTTTGTTCTCTCTTTTGTCTCTATTCTTCATTCAAATCTATTCTTTCCTCAGACAAACCATTGGCGGGCAGCCATTTGCAAGACTGAGCAAGGGGGAAGCATAGAGCAGACACAGAAACAGAAGAGGAAAATGACAAAGGGAGGAGTGGAGAGAAGCAGAGAAGCATAGAGGAAAGGAACCTGAGAGGGAAAGCCAGAGAAGGGGGGAGAGTGTAAAATAAAGGGTATAGGTGAATTCATGCCACGCCCCTATGCATGAGTATATTTGGCTGTTTCCTCAGCTCGGCAACTGTAGATCACTGTCCGCTCCTGCAGGCTGCAAGTTAACATTTAAAATCTCTCTGCTTTGACAAGGTGAAGGGTGGTGGTCGCTATCCAGCGGAAACCTTGCTTCTGTGTGTAAATACAGGGCATGGGCAGATGGTGGAAAATGGGCGTCTGCGCTTGAACCATACGGAGCATATGCACATGGGGGAGTTTGCAAAGACCCAGGGCATGGGGTGCGAGCCGAGGACCGGCGCCTGCTGAGACTGGCACGAGACACAGGCACTGACACTGGCACTTGTACGGGGTAACAGTGAGCCTGAACTTCTCCTGGAAGGTCCCAGAAATAGACAGCCAGATTTTCTAACCAGACAGCAGAATCCTGTTGTATTTATAGCTGCAGGCAAACAGAAGTCTACAGTTTCATGCTGAACATTTTGTCTGCAAAAATTCATCCTGTTCATTGTTCACTTGTAATGAGTACATTCAAACATAAAAAAAGAAGTTGGCAGGGATATGACCTGATCTCATACCTTTAAGTTGGTTGTACTTGGAAACTGTCTATAATAACCAGTTTTCTTCGCTAGTGGCTATAGAGGCAGTGTAGAGATGCATCATTATGTCACTATAAGTATCCTCATGTCTCCACCTTCACAGCAGAGCTGAGCACAACAACAGGAAGTACAATATCTCTGTATCAGTGGTTTTATGAACCTACACTCATACCAACTCTACTGATCCACACAATCTTTATGAATTTCATATATATGTGTGCTACGTGCCCTGCGATAGACTGGCGACCTGTCCAGGGTGTACCCCGCCTCTCGCCCGTAAGCTGGCTGGGATAGGCTCCAGCACTCCCGTGACCCCTGCGGGGACTAAGCGGTATAGATTATGAATGAATGAATGAATGTGTGCTACGTTTTGATTGTTGTTGCAAGATGTTAATGTTAGCTTTTCTTAGCTTTAGCCTTTAGCTAGCTAATTAGCCTCAGATACATGTTATATCCAATATATGACACACTCATTTTTGTCTTTACAACAAAGCTTCAGTTGATCTTGTTGTTCACAATAGTCC
This sequence comes from Helostoma temminkii, assembly GCA_900302695.1. NCBI lineage: Eukaryota > Metazoa > Chordata > Actinopteri > Anabantiformes > Helostomatidae > Helostoma > Helostoma temminkii. Next base: position 14,443 of record OMLM01012099.1, read on the forward strand.
AGTCCAGCCCGATTCAAGCTATTCTTAGTTTTAGACGAGCAAATAATTGGTGCCAGTCTGGAACCAGTTTTGCTGGCTGGGAACTTGTTCTTTGGCTGGTCTGAAATAAAGTACACCCTCTGAGCCAGCCCTGCCTTGATGGAAAAGGGGGTGTCTACAGTGCCCTGTACTACAGTCCTTCATATTCATTTTTTCTCCCGGGTGCTCCACAATGACAAAAAGAAAAGAAAAGAAAAACTGACACATCTCATTGTACATAGTATTCAGACCCTTGGCAACAACAATGGAAATTTAGTTTCGGCTCCTCCCATTTCTCATTGCTGAGATGTTTCTACACTTTGACTGGAGTCCACCTGCGGTGAATTAAATTGATTGAACATGATTTCGACACACAGCTCTCTGTAGATGGCCTCACAGCTGACAATGCAAACTCAGAGCAAAAGCTATGAGGTCAAAGAAACAATATACAAATATTCTGCTGCATTAAAGGTTTTCAAGAGCACAGTGACCTCCATAAATTTAAATGGAAGAAGTCTGGCTCAGCCAGGACTCTTCCTAGAGCTGATTGCCCTCTGTGAAACTGAGCTATCAGGGGAGAGGGGCCTTAGTAAGAGATGAACAAAGAACCAAATGTTCACTCTGTCTGAGCTCCTGAGATTCTGTGTGGAGAGGGGACAAAGTTCCAAAAGGACAACCATCACTGCAGTCTTCTACCAATTTAGACTAGACGAGTGGCTAGATGGGAGCCTCTACTCACATATGAAAGCCCACTTGAAGGACTCTCAGGCTGTTAGGAACAAGATTTTTGGTCTGATGAAACCATTTTTAAAATTCTGTTTTCACTTGACTGTATATTAATGAAGAAAAAAATGAATTTGAATGACTGAAATATCAGGCTACAACATAGAAAAAAAAAGAGGCTGTGAATACTTTCGGTACCAACTTTATGCCCTTTACTTTGTGTATGAATGCTTTGAGAGGTGACAGTTTAGCCTTTGACACATCTTGACGACAACTGGATGCTCTGAATCTTTACTTACAAACACTGCAATAGGAATAAAACTGCTGATGCATTCCACAATGTAAACACTTTATGACAAAAACAAATCTTAAAGTTTCCTTAGAAATATACCTCTTCAACTGCCAGTGAACATAGTGAATTGTTTGATAATCAGAGGATGTGAGCAGGGTAAGTGAGAAGATTTTGTACAGAGCACAGAACAACATTTTTAAAAGAAATGTCAATTGATTTCCAGCCCTACCAGACTAAAGGAGTCTGGCTGGAGCTGTCCTTTGTGGAATCACTTCTGGTGGAGGCACCACTGTCAGGACACACCACTGTCAGAACAGAAAGCAAAAAAGTAAAGTTGTTTTTTTTAACCTATCCTAGTGTAACTTTGCTTTGCTACATTGCCGTAGATATACGACCAATATCAGCAAGTGAAAATCTCAAAATGTTACTCAAACCAAGTCATTAAGTTGTGAAAAATGCTAACTAGCATTAGCATTTACATTAATGCTAAAGGTAATGCTAATGTAAGTATTAGATAGGCAAACCAATTGCCAAATTTTTTATTATTGTTTTTTTACTGACCCCTGTGAAATCAAAATGCTGTCAAAATCCAGCTTTTGGTTTAGCTTTAATAATAATTTAACCTTTATTACAGCTCCTCCCTGAAAATCAGGACAGTGATGTACAAGTGTATCTGAGGCAAGTGTGTATGTTTACCAATCTATCTCCTCTGCCCTGACATGTTCAGAGTCCTAGTATCATTATGGCCACTGTTTGGTGCTATAAAACAGAGTTGGACAGTGCTGATAGCAGTGAGGGATATGGATGGGCCTATACAGAGTTAGACAGCAGCATCACCATACATCTTCCACGGCAGAAGGCTGCCATCTAGACTCTGCAACTGAGGGTTTGTCATACAAGTATGCACACAAGCATGTCTAGTATCCATACATAAGTCTGATGTATGCAGACTAGTTGACTGTAAACACACTCTCAGATATACACACACATGCACACACACCTTTGTACTGAAATCACCAGTTCATCACACCTTACTGAAAAACACACAACATCTCAACCCCTCACACACACACACACACACACACACACAAACATACAGTCCTTTCTTTCTTAGATGTGTCTGTACACGACTCCCTGGCCGCAAATCCTTCAGTGGGATGGATGAGTGTCTCCAGCCCATTCATCATCCGCCTTATCCGCCACCCTCACCACTGTTTTTATATCAGCCAGCAGTCACACTGACAACTGATGGCCTCCTCTTTCTCTCCTTTGCTCCTTTCCTTTCTTTCCACCACTCCAAAGTCTTTCTCATTCCATTTCTTTTTTTTCTCACTCCCCAGTGCCCTACTTGCTTTGCTTGTACACCTGACAGCGTGCGCATTTGTGGGCGCTCGTGCATGTGTGCTCACCTCCCCACCTCCACCTTCTTCTCTCCCCTCACTGGTTCAGATCTCCCTCCTCTACCTCCCGCTCTTCCTCTCCTTCCCTCCCCTCTTGTCGCCCTCTCTCCATGTCCCTCTCCATCTATCTATCTCTCTCCTGTGCACCGTTGGGACCAGAGTGGCACCTTCAGAGTGGGCTGTAAAAAGGCCCTATAAAAAGCCCCAACACGGGGAAGAAAGGGTAATGATGAAATTTAACTGCTCCTCTTGGTGCACCTGGGGTCTGGCCCTGTGTGTGTGTGTGTAGATATAAACCCTGTGTGTGTTGTGTATGTGTTTGTGTGTGTTCAGCAAGCGTGAGGCCTGGTCACTGAACCGGAACTGCCCTTTTGGGGGGGTCAATGTCACGGCACCACCATGAGAGTTATCGCTTTTTAAAGACACACTATAGATTTTGTGGGGGAACTCATTTACACTGGCATAAAATGGAAGGTGGCAGGGGAAGTTTAAAATCTAAAAAGGACGGTGATCTGGGAGGAAAATAGGTTTGATAGCTTGAATGGGTTGACCAGTTTAACCCTTTGTGGAGCATGAGCACTGATCTTTATCCTTTGTTAGACAGACAAAAACAAAGCAAATCTAGGATAGATTCAATTCACAATGTTACGAGTCCAAGTTATGTGCCTTTGTCTGTTCAGATGTGGTTTTCATTTTATTGTGATGTACTGTGTACAGTATACTGTACATCTATAAAATCCATACCGAGTTATGTCCACTGCAGTTGCAGAAATAGCATGTTGTTAAAGTGATTCATAGAGTGTGTTGCCTCACCATTTTTAATGTTTTATGGATGCAGGAGAACCATAAACATCAATGAATATATCCCATTTAAATCTAATGGACTAGTGGTGTATGTGTTTCTTGGTGCAAGGTAAACTTTCCAACTGTGTGTGTGTATGTTGTTGCACCCCCAGGCCTGTATATCGGGGCTGAACTATTTTCAGTTCAGTTACTGGCCAGAGCCCAGCACCCTCCCTGGGCTCAGATGCTGGCTCACCAGCCTCCTCAGCCTTCCCCTGCCTCCGCAGCCTCCCACCTGTCCCTGGCTGCGAACCTCCCTGGCTGTCCCGCCGGCGTGGAAAATCAGGCTTTGATGGGCCTTTGGGGACTGTAGGAAGAGATGGTAGAGGTTGTGAAGAGGATGAAAGCCCTGGGAACAGCAGCGTGCACTGACTGACAGAGCTTGACACTGGAAGGAGCTGGAGCCCAGGCCTGGCACATTTCCTCTAGCAACCATCAGGCCTCATTGACTGGCTTGCAGTGCTGGGTTTTGTATCCTGTCTTCCAGAACTTTGTGTATTAACAATCCAGTTATAACTGTGATAGGCAAAATTACACACAATGAAATACTACAGGCTTTGCATGTTGATGATGCAGCATGCAAACACTGCTCATGACATGACAGCTGATGTGGACATGAAGTTTCCCTGGATAATATTTCAAGTAAATTTGAAGCAATGTTTTTTTTTGTTGTTTTTTGCTTTTTGAGCAATTCACAAATGACTGTTGTTAAATATTTCAATCAATACATTCAGTCACATTGTTCATTTTGTCTGTGAGGCCAACTTTCATGTTACCATGACAACAGTCACTGACTACAGCAACTTATTGGCCCATAGCTGAACTTTTGTTGTCTGTCTGCTTTTGTGGCACCATTTTAGCAATGCTAAATGAAGTTAGGGTACTTGCCTGTGACTGGTCTGGCAAATGACTATTTAAACAGACCTGCCCTACAGCAGTAACACTAAATAAAATTAAAAAAAATTAAATGCCAGGATTAAAATTTCTTCCCTTGGCACTCAACAATGTAAGTACTATATGATGATGAAATACATATAGTATCATATCATAGTATATGATAAAAAATACATCTATATTTCACAAGAAATGTGGGTTGTAAACCCATTGTAAAAAAAATAAATAAATAAATAAAACTCAAGTTTAGTTTGAAAGAGAACAAATGTGAACGGTACAAATTAATGTACTTACCATAGCAAGTAAGCAGAATGTTTTGGTGGAACAACATTTCAAGTGTGTTTATTTTCAGTATAATCTCCAGATATTAATGTTTTAATTACATGGATTAACTGTTTAGTACAGGGGTTACAGAATAACTCCCAAGGGGGGCATACTTTGTCATGTTGTCATACCCAGCGGCTGACTCCATCACCGGACACGTTGTTGGCCAAGAGGCTTTATTTTCCTTGTTAGTGTATTAACACCATGCTTGCACAGATGTACACTCTTGCCTATTCTCACCATGCCATTATCCCAAAGGCCAACAGTTGGTAAACAATGACTCACTGGCTCCCTGTAAACTCTAGAATAGAATTTAAAATTCTTCTGCTCACATATAAAGCACTTAATAATCAAGTTCCATCATATCTTAAAGACCTCATGGTACCATATCATCCTAGCAAAACATTTTGCTCTCAGAGTGCAGGTCTACTTGTGGTTCCTAGAGTTTTCAAATGTAGAATAGGAGGCAGAGCCTTTAGCTATTAAGCTCCTCTCCTGTGGAACCAGCTCCCAGTTCAGGTTTGAAAAGCACAAGAGACACGAAGTTCAAGACACCCTCTCTACTTTTAATACTAGGCTTAAAACTAGGAATGTCCCTATATACTTTTTTTTCCTGACTGAGTACAAGTATGAGTACTTACAATTGAGTACTTTGCCGATACAGAGTACTGATATGAGTACTCGATAATACTGCAGTTGCAACATTTTTTTATGTTAAAGCTTTAAATTAGCGGAAAAGTATGATAACTTAAAACAATGTAATCAGATGTTGTTCACTTTCTGACTGTGAAAAAATAAAATAACACAACAGGAGACTGATTGCTTAGGGGTGGCTGTGGTTCAGGAGGTACAGCAATCACCTACCAGTTGTGAATCAATGGTTCAGTTCTCGGCTTCCCCAGTCATATGTTGAAAAGTACTTGGAACCCACCGGACCCCAAGTTACCCCAGATGACTCAATGGCAGCTCTGCAACCAATGAATGTGTGTGAGCATATGTGTGTATCCTAGACACATATATTGCCTGCCAGTATCCTAGAAAAGCACTATATATATATGCAGACCATTTACATCCAAAAATGTTATACCCAATCCCCAAAACTGTTTTGCTTTTAGTGTGATTCTCTTAAAGTCAGCTGTGATGACAAAAGCTGAGGAGGCGGTGGAATCTGGTATTTTCAACACCATAAATTGAGTAAGAGCTTCTGTTGTACTGTGTGCTATACTAACAGTTAAAATATATAGTTTTGCACCAGGTACGGGTTTGATGCAGGCTTAATCCATTTTCTACAAAGCAGCAAGAAATGCATTGTTAAATCTAACATTTGCTACTATTTGTGTTTTGTTAAAACTACATTAGTCCTCATAATATATTAGTTTGTATGTTTGACATGCATGGTCTAGCAGAAAAAGGTTCTCTCCTTCTGCTTCTGCACAGCAGAGGAGATGTGCTAGGAAAGGAAAACCTGCACTTGGTGCATTCAATCAACCAGCTACAGACATAACAGGGGAAGTCTACCAATTGTGTATTTACTGTCTGTTCAGCTCATCTGCTCTGTGCTATCTAACGTAGCTTGCAGTAAAGTGGTATTGGGTGTGGTATCAGAGAAGTTTTGGGGGTGAGGGTGATATTAGGCCTTTTAAAACCTTCCTTTTGATAAAGCTTATAGTCAGAGCTGGCTCAGCCACTCTGTAGAAAAAGCAGAAAGTTGGTTCTCATTCTTGTGAGCCTCAGCAATTATCTCCTCAATAAGCTGTCAAATTGGTACCGACTCAGCCTAAAATACTGGGGTACAGCTGTAGCTCCTGAATGAGCTCAAACACATCAAATTCCTACCACTGTTTTAGGATTTTGTCGACCCAGACCTTCTTCTACTTCTCCAAATCAGCAGAATTTAAAAATACATGGCAATGCCCCTTGAAATAAACCAGTAAACCTGCTGCTACCTGCTAATCACTTCCTGTAGTTTTTTTGGTTGCCTAGTAAGTGGCGCCCATGATTTGCGCATTTACGCATTTCACCCCACTACCACAGCACCCACTCTGCAGTGAGCGCAGTGCGAACTGCATCCTATCTGAAAACACTATTAGACCGCTAGGGTTCCTCTCTTGATGCACTGTGGTCCTCTCCTTTCTGTACCCATTTATTTGCCACAATTGTGTGTCATCAACCTTGTATCCTCTCTCCGTTGTGCTTCTCCCTATTTGTCTCCCTCTTTCTGTACCTTTGTGCAGGTATCCCAGGCCTCGAAGCTTTCTGCTTTCAGTGTGCACTTACTGGCCCTACCAACCTGCTCAATGTTTTGTCGGCTGCTTGTTGTTGTTGTTCTGTCTCTACTTTCCACTCACCCCAACAAGTAAAGGCAGATGGCCCCCCACCCTGTTCTGTTTAATGTTTCTTTCCCCCCTTCATTGTCCCCTGAGATAACTTTTGTTGTGTTTTGGTGCTATATAAATAAACTATATTGAAATTCCTTTAAGACATAATTTCAAAATTCTGGTGGCTCTTATATTTAATTGATTACTACAAATGTTGGTTTGGAGTTTCCAGCACAAATGTGAAATAAATTAAATAAATTTTTTCTGTTACTAATCAGGTTTTGTAAGTGTTTCTTTCATAGAATTTGTACATGAATTAATCTTAACAAGACCTCAAAACATTAGATTTCTGAAGAAACCATTTGGACTAGACATGGACACCCATGTCATAAAATTAAACACTGTTTAATTTTTTTTCTTCTATCTATCAGTGACTGATATTTAAAGAACTTGAAATTGTTTGTGCAGGAAGATCCAAGACGAGCGTTAAATTTGTAGGCAAAATAGTAAATAATTTTGACTTGACAATCATCCATATTTTGTGCCAAACCTTCTGTGGTTACATCACATGAAGACCATCTGTGATATGAATCAGTAATACATGTTTGATATTTATTTGTATGTTGTGGATTATTAGCTGTTAGGATCTTCAGTTCAGTTGCCAAATAACACACTTGCACCAGTCTGTGTGGAATGTCCATCGCACCAGTTTACAATCCACTAAAACATGTGCCATGCATAAATTACTCCTACTTCCTGCAAAACAGCTTATTGCTAAAAGGATTAGGGTGACACACATATAAACAACACAAACATACTAATGCTCATTAGCACTGCTGAAAGCCCCTCTGATGCAGTGGAGAGGAGAGGCATGTAGCCAGGCAGAATGGTGGGAGGCGAAAAGTCAGTTAGCTGCTAATGCAAATGGGGCTGAAATATGGAGTGTACACATACATACAAACAGCCTGGTTGTGTGGTTTCACACTGTCACATAGAAGCTGATTGACAGAAGGAGTGAGTGGGAAGAGGGAGGGCCTGAACAGGAGAAGAGTGACAGTAGGCACCAACCTTCAGCCGACAGTTCTGGCACTCACTGCAGGTTCCCTCTTGGTGTTTTGGATCTGACAATTCCAATGTAATAACAGATAAATAGAGAGGGCTCGTCAGGCCACAAAAGCAAACAGCTTGGGCTTGCCAAAGGGAACAGAGGGAGTCAGTGTTGGAGGGCATGTGCATGTAGAGAGAGGAGAGACAGAGAGAAAGAGCTAATGGCTGACATCTGGCATCAGTCGCCCCCATCTGAGTCCTCCACTCCAGCCCCATACTGTCATGCAGAATGATAAAGCAGAGAGATTGCCACTGAATCGGCATACTTGCAAATCCCCCAGCTAGCCCTGAAGGCATGGGCAGGAGAGACTCCTCCAGCTAATGTGCCAATTTGTTTTCCAGAGTACTCGAAGGAAGAATTTATGGCTGTGTTATGTGGCAGTGGGCAGATACTAATAAAATGGTCTTTTGCTGAAATTCACTTAATTGGCCACAGTAGAGATGAAGAGCCCGAGGAGGAAGAGAAGAGCTGGCCTCCACCAAGGCAGTTTGCAGATGTTTGTTGAACCCCCCTGCCCTGTTTTGCCCCCGCAAAACAATATACACAATCCCATCATCTAACTCTGAGTTCACTACTTTTTTTCTTTCTTTCTACTTTATCACCCAACAAACTCAAGTGTACAGATAACTGCAGACTGAGCTGCCTGATTTCTTAGCTAAAGTCACCTGTCAGTACAGTTCTGTTGTTGACTATCATGAACTCACAAACTTTATATGTGCACTGAATTTTTAAAATGTAATTTATCAGTGTTGTGAGTGCCTTGACCAACATTCCTTCCATCTTCACTAAACTGGGCAAAGGCACAAATGTCAAAAACAAATATAATCAAAGAAATTAAAGTCAAATTACCAACATGGTTTCTTACAACCAGAGTTAAATGGTCTGCATTTACACTGTTTTTACACTGTTTCTCATTCACCTTTTCACACACAAGCACACACACGCACACCGATGGCAGAGCTGCCACGCAGCTGACCTGGCTCACCAGGGGCAACTAGGGGTTCAATGTCTTGCCCAAGGACACTTCGACATATGACAGAGGGAGTCTGGGATCTAACCACTGATTCCACATTTGGTAGAAAACTGCTTTACCTCCTGAGCTACAGCTTCATGATGGTAAAAGCAAACCTAGTCAATTGTTCGAGGCTTTGAATCAAATTCTGAAATTGTAAGGATTCTGCATTTCTTTGCTTCTTTCTGTTTCACTGTCAAATTTTTTTTTTAGCCCTATCTTCACTACATAATGATTTTATGGTGCAGTATAACTGTGCTGTCAGCCTTCAGGCATAGAGCATATTATTTGCAAATTAAATACTGCATCCGGCTCAAAAATTTTTAACAGCAACTTGGCAGACATCACTCACTGTGGCTGGGATGAGATGAGACAAAAGGAAATGACAAAGAAGGGAGAGGAGAGGTGAGGATGGTGTAAAGGTAGAGCAGGATCTTAAGGAGAGAAGGCTTGGTTAAAAGTAGCTGGTGCTTTGGCTCCTGTTCCTGTGCCAGCTCTGAGTCAAAGCCAGTGGAGCTCTACCAGGGGATGCTCTCCAGAATCTGGCCACACACTAATTACTGGAGGTTTTGTTCAGGAAATTATCTCTATGTCTATTGCTGCATTTCACAGCAAATTAGCCGTGGAAATCCCAGAAAACAATAAATAAGGCTGAAATTGCTCACTGGGGTCTCTCTGATTGTCTCACTCGCTTTCTTTGTCCTCCTCACTAATGCTGAAGCAACTAAGAACCCATTTCTTTTATTTGTGCATTATTTCTACCCTCAGAAAAGAGACAAATACAGGCTTTGTTTAGGTCACGCTGTGAGGTAGCGATAAGCTGTCAGTATTGATGCCAGACTGTGTAAAAAGCATTCTCAGTGCTGTCATACACACATACCTATGAGGCTATTTTTTCAATGTATGTATGAGTCTCATCCACAAATGCACAATTTTAGATCCACAAATGCATAAAAAAAATTCTACTCGCAACACCAGCTTGTATTTGATAGTGTTAATTGAATATATTTTATTAAAATAATCACACACAAACATTATCATTTTTACTCCACCTAACATAATCAATCTTGTAAATTTTATAGAAATACTGTAAATAATATTGGAAATATTTTCACTTGGTTTAATTTGGGGACCTGCGATAGATTGGCATCCTGTCCAGGGTCAACCGTGACCCCTGCGGGGACTAAGCGGTATAGAAAATGGATGGATGGATGGATGGTTTAATTTGGAAACTGTTAATACACATTTAATACATAGATTACATGTCCTATTTTCTATGTCAGAATCAGGATTTATGATGTAAGTGTCAGTGATGCAGATTAAAGTCAAGGAAAGGTTTTGTTAATAAAAATAAAAATGTTGTAGTTACTATGTTTCTATTGAATGTGTAGTCCATGATTTCAACCCAGTCTCATAAAAATTATGTCACATCACTAAATACCTTGATACTTAACATATCACTTAAATGGCACAGGCAACATGAGCAGTCTCTAATTCTAACCAAAGTACTAAACCTAACCTATCACAGGACCGTAGTCTTGAACTGAGGTCTGTGGCTTCCCAGTCCTGTATATTATACTCCCGCCAAGAAACACTTTTGGTCCTTTTTTTGTGTCTAAAACAGATGAGTTTGGGTCAAATACTTAGTGTAGGCTACCCATGTTTTGGAAGCACTCAGTGCTTCATGTGGGCTGTGCTGACAGCTGAATAAATGAAAGTATCTGTACATATCAAAGACGCACCTGAGAGACTTTTGATGTAGACTCCCACACTAATATTTCCACATGCGTCTAATGAGTGCACTTAACGCCACTTCAGACCAAATGTGCAATGGATAAACATGTATTACACTGCCTTTACCAAGTCAGTAACGTCTATAAGTAACTGCTGCATTGCAACAATTTTAAATGTTGATTTGCTTACATTTGGTGAATAAAGATATAATAAATGGAAAATAAATCTGAAGAATTCAGCTAGCATGCTTTCAGACCCAAGTAGAGTAAGTGACACCAAACTCTACTGTCAAATATGAGTCCTCATCAAGATGGATAAGGATGACATATTTCCCTGTCTCCTTCATGAACACGCTGGATAACATGAATGTCTAAACGCTGGAGGAGGGGTCATCAGTTACTGACATTAAGTGGGTCAGTCAATTCTGCAGGGTGCATGGGTGGGTGTCCAGACCACCCAAGCCCTGAAACATCCAAAGGGTTGAGCAGGGAGAAGCGTGTGCATGCGTGTATATGTGTGTGAGTGGGGTGGGGTTTAGGAGATGTATAGAGGTTCTGTACCCAAATGACAAGCCCACTGGTCTCATGGCAAGGAACAATTAATGACCTGTGCCAACATTACAGGATGAAAAATCCCCACTGTCCAAGCATGGCCCGCCCAGCCTGGCAACTGGAATTCTTCATTAGGGCTGGCAATGGAAGAGAGGGTGTGAGACGCACGCATGTGTGTGTGTGCAGCAGATTTAGGCCAATACAAGAAAAAAGGCAATATGTTGTATATGTTATTCCTAAAGATATAAACAGTCTGATTGTAGCTAAGCCTAATTGTAATTGTAGGTGTCACAGGTGTGTTTCTTACCCAAACGAGGCACATTAAACTGAAACAGCATCTGCATGGTTTTATACCATGTTTGGTACAGTGGTTTGGACTTTAGAACTTTGTTTGAGACAAGCAATAGAGCAAATGTTCTTGTCCTGTTGTAGTGGTAAAGTTAGTATCATACACTCATCAGCATAAGCTTGAAAGTTCAACTTATTATTAGAGTGAGTGGAGCAGGAGTACTGAATTAAAGTAGGAATTAGTATGAGTTTAAAGTTAGAATGCTTTGTGCAAGTTGCTTTGGACAAACTTATTACACTTGCCAGTGTAATGTAATGGGATATGACTGAGCCTAGGTCCCTAAAAGGCCTGAGTCAGTCCTGACTGCTGAGTCTTATTCCGGAGTCATTAAATCACCCTTTGTCACAGTCATATACCCTCAACCATCAGTCCAGACTCAACCAACCGACTACAGTATGTCGTCCAAATTCTCACCTAATCATTTTACAAGCCGCAGAGCCAGGATAAACAAATCAAACCAATCTCAAGCGTGGAAATCACTCTCAAAATAATAACTGCAAATGTAGAAATGTATTATCTTCACCCTCTAAATCCAATTTATTTCATGCGTATCTTACCATCTAAATTGAATACATGACTTGTGCGAGAAATCACTTCGAAAAGACTTGCCTTATCTTATCGCTGGGCCCTATCTTATCCCGGGCATCTCGCTTTCTAACCAGACAGAGGCATCAAAGTGTGCAGCGCTCTACTGAGCGCGGTCTCACTGTGTTTTTATTGGTCTTCTCACACAAGATGACTGTACCAGTTCCACCCAAACCAATGGATGTTTTAAAGGAGCCTCCCCCCAGTGTTAATCAACATTTATGAAGTTAACACATTTTTAATTAAGGGCAATTATCAGATTATAGAGGGCTTTTAATTACTACATAGGCAGATGCATTTAATGAAAAAACTGGCCTTTTTACTAGAAAGTGAGAGATTGAAAGGATTCAGGAGCTGGGAAAAATAAAAGAGTATTATTTATAGGATAAATGATTTCATTGTCGACAGGGGTTCATAAATGAAACTTTCTGAAAATGATAGTGTTAATTAATTACAAAACTGTTTTAAATTAATTCCCAGGCAAAATCTGGTCATGCTTCTCCGGAGGTCCCAGTCCAGAGCTGCATAAGTAACAATGGTCCAAAGTTCCTTCCGGATGGTGTGCAGGCCTAATCCACAGCTACGGGAAATGTTTGGTTGAGGTTACTGCTGCCAGCAGTGGTTGTTAACCACAGTTATTACCAGGAAGCGCTTCATCCTTTCAACAAAAGCTCTATGTTGCATTAGAGAAATTTAACTACACAAGAACATATTTCTAAAGAGAAAGAGTTGAATTTAGATGCACGTCTTGATAAGGCTCACATGAAGATAACACTGACACATTGAGATGCTTCTTTATCTGTTTTTTTAAGCCTAGGTTCACACAGACATTTCTCATGTGTTAAAACAATCTCTTCATCACAAAGGGTTCCCAGGACGCAGCCCCCACATGCCAGTCCTCAGCATGCTGTATAGATGTGGGTCAGTGGGTGTGTAGGGGGTTATGGTGCATTTCAGGTCATTCTCACACTGAACGCTTCACAGATCAGTTCGTCAGGTTGCTTACTCGTCTACCTAAATGTTTCCTCTCTCGTATTCCTGCCTGACCTTTAGTCTTGCTCCCACACTCCTCAGCCACTTTACTTCTCTATCAGTCAGATCAGCACACCCACAGAGAGGCCATGTGAAAAATGCAGGGAGTGATGTGTTTTATTTAGAAACTCAAACCTCAAAGACAAGGAAGAGAGGCCAGAGCCTCCACGGCATGGTCCTTCTGTCAGTTAGATGCAGTAAATGTAGTCAATATGTACACGTGTCACAGTACTGTCCAGGACTAAAAGCTGCATTATTCCCTTGTTTCCCTGTTGTACTGGAGTGGGCAAAGCCAGTGTGCCGGAGCAGCTGTCCCCCTGCTTTCCTCCAGTTCAGCCATTTTATTTATCATAAATAAATTAATAAGTTCATTTATTAGGGACAATGTAAAATAACATTTATCTCATACTCTGAGAAGAGAGGAATTTAACCAGATTTTCATAGCTAATCTCTAAATAATAATCTCCATCTGCAATCTCTTATAACACCAAACACTGACATCTGTCTTGGCCTGAGAATCTTCTCTTTAAGAAGACATGAACTTGTGTTAGTGGAATATCTGCACTGCTCAGTGCTTAGTTATGTTCTTTGTGAGGAGGTGTGTGTTAGCTTTGGAGTTCGATCCCATCACTCACATGAACAAAAGAATCAGACAGTTCTATACACATGGGAATTTTATTACCAATAGAGTGTTAAGAGACAGTCTAGCTGTCTGGCTGATACAGCTGCAGGATGCCGTCATGTCAACACACAAGTGCACTTAATTTAGTCCATGTGTGTTTTAATAAAATATAAACATAAAATATCAACTTATATGGTGATTATGTTCATAAATTCTTAGTGACATGCAAATGTAAATGTACAGATATCAAACAGCAGAGGAGGTGGAGGGTGGTTGTCCCTAATGATGAAACAAGGAAGTACAACCACCTTGAGTGGTCTCGTTATGATATATTATGCTGCCAGTTATGAACATGATGGTGTTTTAGGTCAAAAATGTTTTGTCTGAAACAAGGAGAACTACTTGAACTACATAATGATACAGCTACAGTCTTAAGAGCTATTTTGTTTATCACACCTGACAACACAGCTTTCAGTAAGCCAGAAGGTGCATTGAGGTGCACCCAGATAATTGAGAATGAGACAGCCTGTCTGACACCCCAAAGAAAACTGAGATGAAAAGGAGAGAAGCCAAGTTGTAAAGGCAAAAACAGAGTGGACTGTAGACCAAAGTTCCTCCTATCACTCCATTAAACAGCAGCGTCCTGCATCCTGTTCCACTCCATTCTCCCCCTCCTCCCTCATTTCCTACCTTACTCCCTCTAACGCACACACACACACACACACACACACACACACACACACACACACCACAAATCCGTTCACACCAAACTCACTCAAGATTAAGCATGTGTGAAATTGAGGACTTTTGTAATACACATGCTGCCTCAGTTCCACACAAACACATGCAAACAGACAGACATACACACTCCAGTCCTCCCTGGCAATAAAACAGAAGAGAAAGTAGTGAATGAGTAAACAGCACATAGGAAGTGGGCTAAAATGGGAATTTCACTCACTTCCTATGAAGTTTAATACTTGTGGCAGTGGGTCACAGGATCTAAACATTCAGTGTGAGGTTACCCCACTTTGATCAGAGCCTGTTTCCATGACAGTCAGATAATGGGGTTAGGGATTTCTGCCACAAGAGTAATAAACACAGTTTACAGAGTTAATTAACAAATGATTAAAACCATAATTTATGTTAAAACAGTCAATGTAAGTTATGTAAAAACAGTCAATCAAAACATCCACAGTGGACAGGAAAAAAAACATGCAAATTAGGAGTAGATCAGCTTTGAAGGGGTTAACAGGTCAAAGTGGACAGCTCCCGGTGCTGAAATCATGTCTAACAGACTATTTTTGTGTAAAAGAAAAAGAAAAAGATACTGATGTTGAGAAATAAAACCTTGTCATTGCAATAAAAATACCTACACCTGTAAGTTTAACCTGTTTCACATGCAAGTCTTTAACCCTGGGATGCACAGCATATGCTACACCTTTGAATGTGCAGCACAAGTCAAATGTCATGGTTTCCAGCATTTGGTTTGATTAGCTCTCTCTGTGTGTTCCTCGCTCACTCCTGATGCCAATTAACCATGATCAGTTCCACCTCTGTCTCACTCTTTGTAAGCAGGTTTGCAGCACTCTACCCTCCACCCGATTGTCAACCTTCATCCTGAAGAGACTCCCCAGCCTTGCCTTGTTTTACCTTGCCTGAAAATATTGAAACATGACTACGACCTTGTCTCAGACCTGAGCCTGTCTGACTCCTGTTGGAACCTGTAAGTCAGTCTGATCTGTTACCTGACCTGATTTTGGACCTGGCCTAAAGATTGTGGATAGTGGATTTGATAATTGCTCTGTTTCTGATTGACCTGTGTGTAATCCCAGCAGCTATCAGTCGTACTGGAAAAAAACTCTATCAATCTCCTATCAATCCTGATACCGGGGATGCTAGGGAGGAAAGGGTTAATTATTTTACTTTTTAAATTCAAGTACAAAAAAAACAAACAAAAAATCCTTCATGAAGCTAGCTAAATGTTATTATCTGACAATGATAATAAATAATAGTCAGTGTTACTTTGGATTGGTTATCTTTTTCGTTCAATGTCAAACAATCTAGTATTTTAACCTGCTTGATTTGTGGGGTTCATCTCCAATAGCTTATAGGGTAAGAAATAGAAGAGAATATCTAACAGGGTGAAGTCATTTTCTTTATTCCACTGTGACTAATAAACTGTTATTCAACACAGTGTTAGCAGTGTGAACAACCCTAACAGCCAAACTGAGTAGTCAAGTATCAGACATTACAGAGCTCCATTTTCTCCTCACCCATGACATGTTTCAGAGTCTACAAATCATCAGAAATCTTTGACATTATCTCTGGTATTGTCTTTCATTATGCACACACACTCTCTGTGTATGTGATTCGGCTGAGTTGAGAACAGACATTTGCTCGGTGTGAGAGCCATTGCTGTTGTATTCCTTTGTTTGCTGCACAAGACACACTTCCTCTCCTACTGTGTGGTAATATGGCTATTTTCTCAGTCAATTTGCCACTCTCAGCATCCAAACACATGCAAATATGATGATGCCGATTGGGGAACAGTGCTCTGGTGTAAAATGTGTACCAACTGTTTAAGTCTAGGTTATTGTCAGGTAGGGGCACACTGAAGTGCTATGAACTTGTGCCCTTTTCTGAGAGAACAGAATGAATATGTTCCTAAAAATAGCAAAAAACAATCATATAGTTTTTAAAATCTACAGTTAGTGAGCACTGTTTGAGCTATGGTGCACAAAATATTAATAGATCTGCTTATTTCTGTGCTGCTTTCTGGGACCTGCTAGTAGAATTTATTAATGTGGTAACAGTAAGAAACTCTGTCCATTTACAACTAAACTGCAACAGTAAGCACGCCGACTGTTGTGAAGAAAAGATAATTGACTGGATTACATCTCATTGAAATGATGAGGTTCCACAACAGTTTAAAAGTTTGGGGCCACATTGAAATTAGCTATTTATTTTTTCCATGAAAGCAAACATATTTTCTAATGATCCATCAGTAACATCAGTCCAGCTAGGATGGAACAACATGAAAAGGATCCATACAGCAACACACACTAACAATTTACAAGTTTTTTTAATTTTTTTATTTAAGAGATGTTCAAACTTTAGGACCCTGATGAATACTAAGTCCTGCCTCCTGACTAGATGAGAATGAAAAGGGATCACAACCAGAGAATTTTAGACTAGACTCACTTTAAATTAGTTTAAAATTAGAATCTTATCTAGAACAGGTTGACACCAAACACCAAGAAGTCTTGTAAGGGTTAAGCTTGAAAGGGAAAGCTAGCCAGGCTGATATAGAGAGCTGAGGTCATGACATTACATCATCAATCATACAAATCATCAGTCACTACAGTTCTGGCAGAACTAGGTAGAACTTGAAATCATGATCTTAGCAGCGATTAGTTTTAGCATCAGAAAAACAACACCCAGAAATCATACTATGGTTTCATCTGTAACAATGAAACTCACCAACGATTTAGACATTGATAAAAATTTAACATTGGTCTTCCGTTGCACTTCTTCTTTAATCTCCCATCCTATTCTTCCTATTGTGGTTATCTGAGGTACTGCACACCCACAACAATCTCTGCTAAAGAAGGAGTAGGTCAAATTTAATAATACTTATTTCCTTCTGACTTTGTTTCAGCTTGGAAAAGAAGTCAGAATTTCACTTTTAAAATACATTAGTTTATATAAAATATAAAGCTGAATCCTGTAATGTCATTTGTGCCAACGAAAATGATTACCAATAGTACTCTACTGCAGTTATGCATCTTTAGCGGCTGTAACAATATCACATAAGCAAAGGAGAGAGTTGGGTCATAAAGTAATAAATACTTTGAAGAAAAGTCCTTGTTGGGATTAAGTTATGAGAGGAAGGAGCAATATTTCCCTGTATGTTTACTTATGGAATATTAGTGCCATTTGAAAATGTGGTTGTATGGGGGCTTGTTGTATTCTCAGATTTCTGCCATGTATATCTCTAAATATATGTTATTTTATGATTTTACTATGTTTTATGTTTTATATGAGATATTTAAGGTAAATTCCTTTTTCACATCGCCCCCTACAGCTCAGGTGTACTGTTCTCCCTTGCACCCCTTCACCTCCACCCCTCACACCCTAGTTGCTAGGCAACATGTTCCTTGTGAGGACACCCACCTGCCTTCAGGCTTCAGTGCTCTAAATTTGGTCTTAATTGCAAATTGAGTGGGAGAGCAGGTCGACGCAGGCTGAATGAGAAGCAGGCTGCCGAGGAACCGGCACTGGCCGAGCAGGCAACTCGTTCACCATGAAGTGCCAGAGGCAGTCAAAAGGGACACAACAGGGTTTAGATGTGTACAAAGGCATACATGCAAGCTGATACAGAGCTGGAAGAGCAAGAACACAAAGTAAGCATTTGGGCTGTCAAACGTAGAAAGAGAAGATGATGCAGTCATCTTGTCAATCATTTTAAAACAGAGATACACGCTCAGAGAAGACAACAGGACACATTACCTCCACATCTTAGGTGTCGTGGAGTCAACAGTGCAGGGAACTGTTGTTAATATAAAACTTTACTTAATTCAAACATAATTTCTCTTCCATATCCAGTTTTCACCTCACAATTTGAAACCATGGAATTCAGGTTACTTTAATTTTGTGATTACAAAAGTTTAGAAACCATTAAAACAATGTGTGGAGATTTGTGTCAGTTTGATCACATTTTCAACTGTCAGTTTGGAAACGCTTTTTTATTTTCTGGCAGCGTTACTCTAAGCACAACACAAGTGAACCTGTTATATGATCACATCAGATTGACACAGTTTTCCAATTTATTTAAATGTGACAGAGAATGTCAGTATGACAGTTTCTACAATCACTAAGTCAAAGATTAATATTTTGTGGAGCTTACTCTTGTTACCCTGTAGCTACAGGATATTAGTGATTGGACATTTGTGACTGAATGAAGCATGGCATTTTTTATTTTTTTTTGTTCATTGTTATATTTCAGTCTGATTAATCATCCAGTGGGTTTTCTTGCCCTTGGACATCCTTGAGGTTCCCAGACACATTTACCATAACTTTGTTTGCAGACAATGGACAAAACAGTCAAAACGCTGGGTACAATAACTCATGTCCTTCACAATCCCATGTAAAACTGTAGAACCAAACAAAAACATAAACTCCAAGCACAGATTTCTTGTTTTTAACTCTTTTTAACTCTCTCTTCTTCACATTTGTCTGTGAATAATTGAAGAAAAACATCACACAACAAAATGTCTGATTATAGATATATAATCAAATCACATTATTATATACATATTTTAAACATTTTACAAATATCAGGTTTGGCGAGAGAAAAATGAATATAAAAAAAGAGATCAGTGCTAATTTACAGCAGCACTTAAGCTATAACATCAAACATTAATGAGAAATTAATATTATATTAATAATGGAATTTCGAATGTTACTCAGAAAACTTGCCTGGGTTTTTGAAGTCTCTTGCAACTGAAATATTACAGAGAGCCCAAAAACTCTTAACAGATCACATATCGAAGCAGGGCCCTGTTCGCTCAATTCAATTACCACAGCCCTATACACAATCCACAGGAGACAACAGTGCACCGGATGCTCATTTCAACTCTTCTTTCCCCAAACCCCCATAGAAATCTCCTTTGGTCGGACAATGCACTTTTTCCCATTTGAAAAAAAAGAAAGAAAATCAATATCTGGTTTCAATACACGTGGAAGCCGATCAATACCAGCCTCTGCTCTCTTTTTCTCTGCCACGCTTTTTTTCCAGTTCTCCCTCCATCTCTGGCAAATGGTAAATAGAAACAATAGTGTATGGTTATTGGGAGGTCAGGGTGCAGCCGGAGGAGAGAATAAGGCTGCTGATGAGAGTGCTTGAGCTGGAATCACACAGGCATCAATGCCGTTAACCTCTCTGTGGAGCAGTGTGGACAAAAGAGCTGGACAAACTTACAAACTCACAAGCTCAAAAACACACACACATTTAACCTACATGGGCCAGAAAATAGCATGTTTAGGCTGCTTTGTGATTTGGCTTTTTTGTGGAAGATTTTTTCTGACTGTTAGCCTAAAAATCCTCTACTGCAGATGTGAGACAGAAGAAGAGGAAAAATAATAGGAGAAACTTGAAAATGGAATAACACACATTTATGTTTTTGGGAAAATGATGATTAAAATGATTGTTTTATACATTTTTATTCAATATGACTAAAAGTAGCTGTAGCATCCTAATCTTGTCTTCATTGTGATACAACAACACCTTAAAATTCATTCTGAACATCCACTCCTGCAGGTGGGTAGTGGTTACATTTACTCTGTTACATTTACTTGAGTAAATTTCTGAAAAAAATTACTTCTTGTTTTTACTCTACCATACTTTTTACTGGTACTCAAGTAAGAAGTGAAGAAGAAACACTGCTCTTACTCCTCTACATTGGTCTAGACGCTACTCGTTACTTTTTAATTCTGCACATTAGATATTCTTTAGTTTTGACAGAGAGATGCCGCCAGTGGATCCACCACATGACTGTGTTTCACCTATCAGACTTAGCAATAATCTATCACATGACCTTCTTTCACCAATTAGACATAGCCATGCAGTCACATGACCACACAAATGCATATACAAATACATATACATATACATATATTGTGTATATATATACAAAGCATGTTTCCCTTACACACAGTGCAAAGGAACAGCTATATAATGTGTCTTCTGTGTCATTTCAGCATACAAAAACTCACTGAGCCTGCTGTGCCATTTGGAGGGCAGTGAATATACAGTATACAGTATATCTTGTCACTGGAAGTAGTCTGCACTGTTCAAACATACACACATTAACTACTGTGGGTATTGGTTTCGGAAGGTTTAAAAATGAATTTGGAAAATTGTGCACCTTGTGCTTAAATTCATTATTTTGTAAATATGTTATTTTTTTTTTAGGCGGGATTTGTATCATTGCCAATGATACGAATACCCCAGCATATACCACTGTAAAAGACCAGCCACACAACTTAGATAGAAAACTAGAATTCTAGTTCCACGTGGAAAAAAAATCCTGGACTGAACTGGACATGTGCTAACCTGTAAATATCACATGTATTGTATCTTCTGACACCGTCTGACCACTTTTATATCAAAATGAATTCTCACATATTTGACCACATGAATTCAGAGTGAAACAACAAGCCACACTTAAACATGAAAGTATCAATGACAAAGACCATTAAATGTTTTTTACAGTTTAGAACATATTGTCTAGAATATATTTGCTTTATAATAACTGTGTCAGTAGCTGTTTGTCACATAGATGGATATAAAACCTGAGATGCATGAAATGAACAGACGGCAGTATTTGTCAGTCTGCTCTAGTCCTTTGAGAGGAGCAGGATGGATGCCAGGCAGCCTGGGCATCATGCGGTCTCCCTCTCAGCCCAACAAGGACCCCTCTTATCCTCCCTGTGGTTGTCAAAGGGTGGAGGACACAGTGGGAGCCCTAGGAAGATGTATGGGACCCTATGGTGCTCTCACAGAAAAAGGAATTACAAACAAATTGCTGAGGGCCAGCACATCATTTCAACACTCGTGGCAAGTTTATGACTTGCTAATGTTCCTAATTACATGGCCGTGAAAGACTTAATTAATTGAGGGGTGCAAGGAAGGACGGGGGAGGGGGGAGTTAAAGAGAAGGGTGCAGGACGAAGAAAGAAGGAAAAACAGCTAGACCCCAAAGTAAGAGAAAGAAAATCAGAGAGTGATGAGAAAGAAAGTGGTTGCCTGTGTTTGTTATCATGGTTCCAGTGCATTGGTTTTTACTGCCTGAGGAGAATTTAGTGGCTCTCACTATTGCGTGCAAAAGAAAATGTGAGTCTCCGGGAAACGCGACCATTACGATCAACCCCTTGCTGATACCTAATATGCCCCGTTCCCCCCATGACTTTGCCAAAGTGTCTGTAATCATATTATTGTAAATGTTGGCGCAGTTAATTGCATGGAGAGGAAAATGGGCTACGCTTGGTGGGTTATGGGGAATTTCTTGAAAGTTTGTTTGCCCTCTGGAGTATTGGAGGCACTAATAATGGTGGATTGGAGGCGAGGGTGCGAGAAAGAGGAAGATGGAGAGAGGAAGGAAGCAGGAGGAGGGCAACACTTAACCGGGAGTGTTACTTCTTTCACCACCAAGTCTGATATGATTTCAACAAATAAAGTAAGAAGAATACAGTGCTGCTGATGTGGTTGACTACTCCACAGTGTTTTAAAGTCAGCAGCAACATGCTCTTGATTTATGGATGGTGATGTGCATGACCATGTCAAAGTAAGACAACATAATGTTCTCACAAGGTTTGAACAATTAAATGACTTGACAAAACAAACCAAACAGCACCTGACTGTGACATGTTTGTAATATGTATTAAACATCCAGTGATTAAATCCATTATTATTGTTATTATTTGTATTTATTCCATCCGTTCCACTTGTGCTCCAGTTATCAGTGTATTACACTGATGACCCCTGAAAGCTTATACCAAAGTGCTGAAGAGGTGCATGTAACTGAACCTCACATTTAGTTGCTGTGAAGCCAGAGCTGGCCAATAGGTAACTTAGAACTTGTTTTTTGAATGCTGGATCCAATCCTGTATAATATACAGGATAATAAAAAAAAATAAATAAATATATATATATATATATAAAACAACAGCTATATATATTTATATTTATATTTATATTTATATAGCCTAACTTCAAGCATTTCAACCCTTTACACAGACTAAAAGAAAACCATTGCAACTACTAAGTTGATCAGTGTGACGTTGGATGGAAGGAAAGACAGTAGAAAAAGTCAGCAGCTGGCACCATGGTGGACAGACAGACACTCTTTGAATTGAAGGTCAGCTAGCCCTCCTGTCGTGTTCGGGTAAAATCTGACCGATTTACAACTTAAAACACTCATAAATATTGTGTTTTACATCTGATTGCCTCAAGGCCTTATGATATCCTCCACACTATGCACCTGAACATATAAAAGTGATGATCACCTCTTTCATTGAATTTTGAGTGTTTTAATCAACCTTGTTACACCTGTGGTGTTCCCGGTCAAAAGTGACCGCCATAGGAAATGAATGGGTATCCAGACTATATTCATCCATTAGACAGAAAACATTGCCATACACACCACCCCAACTCACTCACTCACTCGTTTCAGACTAAACAATGTATTTTGCGGGTACACATCTCTTTCCCACGCTTTTGTGCCTATCCCCCACGTGAACCACACCTTCCAGACTGATCAATGTATCATCTTCACACAAACCCCATGTATATAGCTTGATGTTTGCCTTGCACTCCTTTTACTCTGAGCACAATGAGTAGGCGACTGACCAAGCGGTTCTCTGTCAAG
>OMLM01012101.1:0-21132 GCA_900302695.1 Helostoma temminkii
ATAATTTAAACATAAATGCAATCTGTCCCTAACCAATGTAGTTTTCATGCCTAAACCCATCCTCACATTACCTTACACTATATGCTGCCTGGCCACCCCTACCACCCCCTTGCAACTTGCTGCCTCTAAATAACAGTTACATTTCATTCATTCACAACATACATTGCCTGACAGCATAATGAATTGATTCATTAGTTGTATAGGAAGATTTTTATAAGACAACTTCTTAGATGTTGGACACATGGTGTCATGGCCATTGCCACAAGCCACAGAAGTATGTCTTCCTTATGGGAATGTTCCTGTACAAGTAGAAATAAAGCGGGACATCATCAAGTTGTTGTTAAAATCATCAAGGTTCAAGTGTATCTTCAGTTAACAGCTTCAGCTGCTCTTATGAGCTGGAAAATGATTGATAATGACCACGATCGATCAGTCAGAACAATGATACAAGCAGCTGTAAAGACCCTCTCCACCAGGTATTTAGAGTGTAAAAGTTTTATTTTATCCTGAATGGAACATATATATATATATACCAATGTGATGGAGGAAATAGAAGAACTTTAGGACAACTTCCTCAGTCTGGTGTGTACACTGACCCACTACTTACCTTAAATAACTAGGCCTATTATTTTCCATTTGGTGAAGCTAGTTAGTGAGGCTACTGCAAAGTAGGTTTGGTTGTCTCCATATGGCATAGTACCCTTGCCTTGCACATCACACCAATCCTTTGAGAGTATCCTGTAGTGCTGAAGACCAATCCACAAGACTTACCGACATAGTGCATGCAAGATTGAGATAACACAAATGTTAGTCACATGTAGAAACAGGCAGATTTATATTACACTTTACTTGCTTATGCATTCCTGTGTCTCCACACTCAGGATATAGCGACTTACTCTTTGCAGGATGTGTCACTATTTACTCATCAGACTGCCATAAAGTTTGGTACATACATTCATGGACACAAAGGGATAAGCCATCACCACCATCAGGAAAAACTTTTATATTTTCAATATGTTATTCTCAGTATTCCCAAAATTGTTGAACTTGGTGATGCCACAGTGGTAGTACATTTTAGAAATGGGCTCAGGTTTTCTCTCTCTGTTTAACACACACACACACACACACTGAGACACAGTGCACACTCCTTAATGACCTGTGGATGGACTAACACAGACCAGTAGGTCAGAGCTGCTGGATGTTGCTGATAACTATGCAGAAAAATAACCCAGCTCTGACCGCTTTGCTGGGCAGAAACATCTCTTTACATGCTGGGCTACACCGAGGAGACTTCACAAGAGTAATAAGCAAACCACACACATGCAGCTAATCAGCCACATACTGCTACACACACAAAAAACATCCACATCTTTGAAGAGAGGATGCGTATAGGTAACTTATTACCTGCTGTGCAGCAAGATTGAGTCCCATCCTCCTAATCAAGTGCAGATAAAAATAGTACTGTACGGTGAAATCACACTTTTTTACAAAAAAAATGCAATCAGGAAATAATTTTATTCAAAACACTTCAGATTTAACTATTTTGTACACTTAATTACAAACATTTTGCTAGTATGGCTTTAAATGTAGACCTGAAGAGATCTGGTTTTGAGGAATAAACAGGTTATTCAGGGTCCTGGTCATATTCATATGGAATACCAGATGTGACAACAATGTAGACAACGTAGTATTGTACATTCACCACATTGCAGGTTTTGCTAAAACATAAAGCGTAAACTACAGTATGTAACTTTTTTATATGTTGTAATACTTTTGATAATTTTTTTTAAAAGGAATTAAGTTCCAAAACGTATCTTATTGTGGCGGTATTAGTGTTGTAACTATTTTGTATTTATTGCTATTTAGTTTAGCTTTTCACCATGTTTGCGCATTTATCTGGCACCAGTGCAGTAAAGGACAACATGCCTCACCTAATGCTTTGTTTTGGCAACTGAAAGAACAGCAAAGTATTTCAGTTGCTTATACTAGGTTAAGCAAATTGGCCCATGATCTAACCTGTTTCCATCCAGGATACAGGATGTCCAGCTTCTGAAGGACACACTGTCCATCCCTGAGAAAAGAGAGCACAGCCTCAAACTGTATTGATTTGTGCTTTAACCAATATTTTTTGTGAATTTAGCACAGGAACCCACCTTCTTCTTACACCAGTTCACAAAGTATATAAACCTAGTAATGCTACAGTGTATTTGTATTATTAACTAAAAAGGAGCAAACCAACTCTATGGTAAAAATAAATTCTTTATACCTGACTTTACTATAGTTCAGACTGATTTCACATTTTCAGTTTTATGAGTTGCATGCATTTTAAATATGGTTATTATTCAGTGTCAGGATGTATCACTAATTGTTCAGGATTTTTCCTTTGTCAGTTTACATGTAATACAATGTAATGTAAACACATTTTCCTGAATACTACAACATTTCACCTTCAGGTTCAGGACTCAGGTTAATAAAATTAGAGTTACAATTTGACTTAATAGCAGTGACTTAGGATTCTTGCTTTGATCTGGGGTGACTTATCTTCTGCTTTGAATGTGAAATGTATTTATTTATATAATTTATTTATGTAAAACATAAGTGGAAAAAAGGAGTAGTCTCTAAAGTTGAAGCAGCCACAACTCAGCATTCACTTAAATGGTTTAGTTTTGACAGATAAACGTCTGATGATATTACGGTAATAAATAAAGTCAGGTTTATTTTTATTTTTTGAAGGTTATGGGTAGGTGATGAAAACTGGAGCAGGTCAGCTTTGGAATTTCCATCTTTCATCATTATGGCATTATCAAGTCCAAATTTTACTCAGATTTGCAGATTTTTAGTGCCATGGGTCTGGAGGTCTATGTGCCAATTTCTGAGTGGATCCAAATGTAGCGTGTATCTCTCCTGATGCTAGAGAAAATCAAAACTGTACATTTAGTAACTCATTTGGAATCTGAACTATCCTCTGTAAGGGTTTAGTCTCACTTTCCCCAGATCATTTTTAGATTGTGTCTCAGAATTTTGAAAATTCATTTATGCAGATTGAGTTCAAGTCCATTTTACAAGGGTTCGTTTCAGCTTGAGTTAGAATATCTCCAAACTGTTGTTTGGTGTTCATTCAGTTGCAGCGTTATAAACATAGTGGCTATCTGGACAGTAATGTTCAATTCACGTATGAAGATTGAAAGTGAGAGTCTTGTATCTAACCTTTGTACTTTCGTGAGTAATAATGAAACAAAATGTACAAGTTGAGTTGAGATTTTATGGAGAGAGTGCTGGAAGTCGGGTGAAAATTCCAAAGAAAACATTACTAATGGTTGATATGACCTCTTTAAAACCCAGACTGGCAATCATCCCACCACACTGAACATATTAGCAGCTCATGCGGTTAATAATATTTCCCTTGACTGCCAACACGGCTGGAATCAGAGTGCTTAAAACACATTTGTTTCCTTAATGACCAGCTTTGCTCTAACATTTTTTTTTAATAATAGGCCACATGTTTTGCCACAGCATTAATACTCATCAGTGATATATTCCACCTTATTAGGCACTTGGAGGAAAGAAGCTATTGAGAATTATTAGAGTTCAGATGAATAGACAAAAGGTGGTGAGGAGGTGGTAGAACATGTTTCTGAGGGGCCAGCTGGAAGTGTGTGCAGCTGCTGATAAAGAAGGTGCCTCAGCTCTGTGGATTAATTATTAAAATTCTACTTGGCTCTCTTGTGATTCAGTAAACATTGCTTGCAGTAAATTACATGAGGTGTACATATAGGCATCTGGGAGGGTCATACATGACTTCATTAATCAGGATGACAGCAAGATGGCTAAATTCAACAAGATGAGAACAATGCATTTCTCGTTCTATTACTTTCTCTACTTTAATTATTAAAAACGCTTTCATATTCTGATGGTGTACTGAGTTTTTCCAGGCTCTACATACATTTGCGTTTCAATAGTCTAGAATTGTCTGGGGTAACATCTGGCATAGAAGCAACTCATATTCTATTCCTTTTAATCAGAGCAGCATTCCTTCCCTGTGGACGTAATTACATGGTTCATAATCCAGACCTGCAGTCTGCAGCAGGCTCCACATAACACAACACTTGTTTCCGCCTCACAAACATGTTCTTCGCACCTTGACATAATCATTGTTGGATGCTGATCTAATTATTAACCTCACGGCTTTTTTTCATAAAGCATGCTTTTTGTATCAATCAAACAAATGAATGTTAAAGGTGTCAAGTCTGACAGAATCATATTTATTTTGTTCACTGTTCCTTGGCCTGGGTAATATGGTAATATGAGTGAAATTAAAACATTTCACTGGCTTTTGTCCAAACAATACACTGACTGCATTTTGTGGGTGTGTATCAGTGACATGTCACTGATGGCAAACGTAGAAGCAGACACAGATATGGCCTTCATTTGGTCAGTTCAGCCTCATCCTTTGACTTTTAAGCCACTTAAAATCTCTGATACTTTTTCTCACATTAGTCACAGATAATCATCAACCATCATTAAGTGTACTGTGGTTTTAGTCAACAAAAACATTGTTTAGGCATCAAGAGTTCAGCTGTAGAAAAACTTTGCTGTTGCTACTTTGCCAAGTGTTGCAACCACTCACAAGATGCACAATGTTTTTGTTTTTTTTGGGTGGTGGATTTTAATATAACTGTATCAATACTTTTTTGTCTACTGTATATTTTATATAGTTTTTTGTTTGTGCTGATTCAGATGTTTTCTGAAAGCTCTGTTAGTCATATGGTCTGTAAATATCCCCGATAAAGGCCCTGGTCATAATATGATGCAGTGTTTTAGTGACATTTTATTTTTTTTTGGCTTAGTACATGGTCGGGATTACCAAAGCAGATCATGGTTTACACATAGATTTGGCACAGGTGTATATGGCTAATGCCCTTCCTGACACACCCCAGAGAGTGTCGGGAGGAATGTGAGGAGGATTTGCAATAGGTGTCTACTGTAAATTCAGTGTGTTCCATTAATCAAGGGACTTCTATTTTTCAGCTGCCCATCCATCCATCCATCTGTAGCACTTATCTTGTTAAAGGTTGTGAGGAGCAGGAGTCGATCCCAGCTGTCACTGGGCAAGAGGATGGGCTGACTCTGTTCAGATCCCCAGTCTGAACCCAGCTGATATTGTCTATGTTCACAATATAGGCCTTGTGGATGTGTTTAGTTGCCATTTATCATGGCTGTATGGTAGATTGTCAGTGTATGCTCAGCTTCAATTTTCTTAGTCACGTCTCCGCAGTCAATCAATGTCAGCCAAAGCTGCTAATAGTGTCACTTTGTGCAGATTTAACTGAAATGTGAGCCACATGTGCGCTAGAATAATGTCACGGTTTTGAACTGGCCTGTTCATTTCTTTCAGATAATGCATTTTTTAGTTTTCCATACAAGATGCTTAGTTAATTGGTGACTCTAAACTACCTTTATACTGTATGTAAATGTGAGAGTTAATGGTGTACCCAGATCAGATTTTTTTTAGAAGTATGAAAATCAATGGTGAAAATAAACGATCATGTCTGTGTCTTTGGGCAAACTGCCTGCTGTCATCAATCAGCATCGCAGTGCGGTAAAAATGAGCAGAGCAACAACAGAGGCAGGAGTGCACGCAGAGATGAGGAAGTTTCACATTTATTGGACATTTATGAAGAGACTTATGTTCAAGCCAAACTAGAAAGGAAAATATGTATGTGAGCAGGAGGCTTGAGGAAACTGCACAATTTGATTTGTCTCACAAATGCTGTTGTCGCTATTCTAGCACACGTGTGATTCACAGTTCAATTAAATCTGTGCAACAATGACATTTAAAGTTGGATGCTTGTCATTGCAAACATGACTGTCAAGATCTAAGATAATCACAATTTCGCTACCTACATTATGAATGTAGACAATGTGGGTTAGACTGTGGATCCTCTTGCCTAGTGGCAGCTTGTTTCAACTCCTGCCCCACACAACAGGATAAGCACTACAGGTGGATGGATGGACAGTTAAAAAATGGAGGTCTCTTGATTAATGGAACACACTTAATTTACAGTAGACACCTATTGTAAATCCTCCTCACATTCCTCCAACCGTCCAACCACAACACAGTATCCTAAAAATTATGTTGCTGTACAACTAAACTGCAATCACAAATATGTGTTTGTGGGAAATGTGATTGCAACTTAGGCTCGAGTACGCCCGCGACCCCTATGGGATAGGGGTTCAGAAAATAGATGGATGGCATATGTTCACAATATGGCCATCGTGAATAACAAGTTGCAAACATGTTGATATCTTTGTCCACCAAAATATCCGATCTATAACATCCCTTTTTCTCTTTAGTGGAAATAGCCGACCTTGTAGTATAACATCCACATATGTGGCTCCAACTTTATTAATTTTGTAATACATTTTATATGGATGGTTTCAGACACACTGGATTAGGGTCAGTAAAATATCATATGCTGGGTTAATCAATCAAAAATCAAACACACAATATCATGCATTAATATCGTGTGCGCCTGCCATCCACTGTGTGTTTACAGTTTTGTGGATGTGTTTTCATCCACAAAAACATAATCACAATTGCAGGTTAGCTGCGCAGGGACATAATTTTCAGGAGACTGCATCGTAAAACCAGTATGTGTTAAAATTTGTGCATGTCTGACACAGTAAATAAGCCTCAGTTTTATCAGTGTTGCACTTTGGAGTGCTGGATATAGCTATTTCCTGGAGGCAGGACATAGCAGTGAAAACTCAATTTGAATCAAACTTGCATAAGATTTGCTCATTTTTGACTAGCACTAGTATTACTCTTCCAGCAAATGAATACTGGGTGAAGTATTTAAATTCCAACTTAATTTAAAAAGTTTATGTGTATCCCAATATTGTTCAAGGAGTTTATTGATTTGATGGTTGTATTAGAGGAACAATCAGCCAACAGTTGAATATGCATAATTCTATGGGGACAATAAAATAATCAGATGTCATGACAATCTTGACAGCAGTATTGGTATTAGGACAAAAACTGTTGAAGATCATTTCATTCTGTCATATTGTTGGATTTTACATCCAGTACATACATCAACTGAACTTTTTGCCACAAGCCAAACATGGTTAGACTTTCTCATCAGCATAATGATGCCTATCATTCCTTGTCAGTTGACCTCCTGCTAATTGAAGCCAGTGTACAGTAATTCCTCTAGTGAAACCTATTGAATGGGACACTCCCCTGGATTTATTTGACTGGAATCAAATAAGAAAACATTGTCCTTCTGGGAGGAGAAAAATAAAGGGTACAGCTTAATGGGCAATTTCATTGATGAGAAAAATGACAATTATGTCAGATGTGCAGAGTTGAGATAATGACCTGCAGGTGGATGGTTCAAGGAAAAGCTAGACAAAGATGCACAGACATGCAGTGTGCTTCAATGGACCATGAAGGAAACTAAGAAGAGTAATGTCTTTGGTTCCACTTATTACAAGACATTTGTTTCTTTGAATAAAACACAGTTTCAGTTCATTTAGAGCCAAAGCCAAGGGATATAATGTGGCCTACTTCTTCTGATTTATGATAAGATGTCAAACAAACTCTCCCCTGCTGACTTGCATATGCAGGATTTAGAGCTGGGGGACAATTAGCTTGAATACAGAACTGCTGCAAGTACTGTGTATGTCAGTGTGTGCGTAGGTGGGTGGCAGACTGTCTGTTCAATGTTTTAAGAGCTTTTGAAGTTTTGGTGCGTGCTGTACATCTCTATGCTTCAAACATCTGTATGTTTGCTTGTGTTCTGAAGAGAGAGAGAAAAGATTAAAAAGGGTTTGAAATATGGGCATCTGAAGGTCCTTGTGTCTGCCAAAAATCTGAAAAAAGGCCAAATTATCTGCCCAGGTTCACAGACAGGTAAATCATTTTGATGCAGCACAAACAGCACTGTGGTACTGCTGGGTTTTATGTGGTTATTTAGTGGAGCCTGAGTGGAAATGAGACAAATAATATAAATGTCACGAGTTGGACACTTTCAGTAGCGATGTTGTGTCTGCATATAGGCTATATATGCTGTAAAATATTAAATACATATTGGAAATTGATCCAAGTCACAAATTGTCACAAATAAGGCTGCATTGCCTCAAACCAAATCTTGTAAAGAAACTTATACGGATATCAAAATGTATTAAAATACACTATTACCACATTGTAAAAAAATATATTGTTGTTTTTTGTAATTGTATCATTCAAGCATGTACATGTAAAATTGGCATCCTGTGATTTAATACACAGTCACATGATTTGCATCATTCAGAAAAGACCTTAGTAAATATTAGCAAAGTAATATTAGTCCTACTAAGATATTTTTGTTTCATCATCTGAACATTTAGAACGGTTCCATGAAATACAGTTTGCAGTGTCATCAAAACTGGAAGGTTGTGTCACTTTCAGTGAAAGAACCACTGCCAACAGCACAGTTATGTCTGGTATTTGTCAGAATGTGCAGAGGGATTTCACCTCCAGACCCTTAAACAGGGATTCTTTCACCCAACAGATTTTCTCCTGTCTCTTGGGCACTTGTTACAAGTAATTATCACTCTAACAAGGCAAAGCAAACCTCTGGAGTTACACATCCAAACACTGTAATTAGCTAGTGAGGTTGATAATAGTCTTTTTAGCTCTGGAATACAACCCAGGCCATGGACTGGATTGTCAGATTGTACCACAGGGATGTGTAGAACCTGTAGAACCTGAAAATGTCTATACAGCATGAATGACAAAAATGATCAAGTTTACCTTTTGGCAAACTAAGTTTAA
Source organism: Helostoma temminkii (assembly GCA_900302695.1). Classification (NCBI taxonomy): domain Eukaryota; kingdom Metazoa; phylum Chordata; class Actinopteri; order Anabantiformes; family Helostomatidae; genus Helostoma; species Helostoma temminkii. The sequence continues at coordinate 8,819 of OMLM01012101.1, forward strand.
CTCAAGGATAAGCAAGAGGAACATTACTGTCACACATGGTTGCCTTATATAATATGTTTTTTTTAGTTTGCTTGTTATTGTGAAATCCTCATTAAGTCTTCAGAACCTTTTCTTCCTAACTCTCAAACTGATAATATATGTGAATCAGTGTATTTTATATACAAATCATCATGAATGAGTGGAAATATCCCAGTGATATGGCTGGCCTTTCTTTGACTTGGCATGTCCAGAAAACACATTAAACCATCAACAATCAACAACCATGTTGTTTTCACCAATAGCATGAATAACAGCAGAATGCACTTGTCCCTAGCAGGAACATATATTAATGTGCTTTATGATGTGACAACACGGTGATAGAGAAGACATAATTACACAGCAATGCCTTTTCATTTTTAAATCAAGTCTACCCAAAGACCAACTGAAGCTCAAGCTTCATCCAGCTTTATTCAGTTGCTGTTAAAAGGAGAATTGTTTTTCTCTCACAGTATTATATATCATACAGTTAAAATATGTAACAAGTGCTTTCAAAATAAGTCTGAGGTAGAGGAGAAGTCATTACTTGTCTGCTGCATGTATGCACAGTTTCCCAGTAAATAGGTTTCATTCATTCATCTTCTGAACTGCTTAGTCCCTGTAGGGGTCTGCTGGAGCCTATCCCAACCGGCGTATGAGCGAGAGGCAGGGTACACCCTGGACAGGTCACCAGTCTATCGCAGGGCCACATATAGACAAACAACCATTCACACTCTCACTCACACCTACAGGCAATTTAGAGTCCCCAGTTAACCTGACTGCATGTCTCTGTCTGTGGAAGGAAGCCAGAGTGCCCAGAGAGAACCCACGCAAACACAGGGAGAACATGCAACTCCACACAGAAAGACCCTGGTCGACCCCGGGAATCGAACCCAGGATAGAACCCAGGACCTGGGTTAAATACAGTGCTAACCACTGCACCACCGTGCCACCCATAAATAGGTTTCATCGTCCATGTAAAATCATTCTGTGATTATGTGATAAACCTTGTTTCTCTGAGTAACCTGGTTACTGAGATGCATGTAAACACATTTATGTCCACATAGAAACCACGAACTGTCAGTCAGCTGCAGCTTTAGTGTGCTGCTTTCAGGGACACTACAGAGTTATTCATGTTTTGAACCAAAAACCAAAGCATGAACCAAACCATGGATAATAATTCCAAATTATAGTGTAGTATTATTACACCCCTACCTATTTTCCATCCCCCTCAACCTCCCCCTTATGTGGACTGATGATGTACTCTCCTGTGGTGTGTATTTGAACAAGAAGAGAGGAACCATGTTCTGCGATACACCCGTCTGTACCTGGGCACCACTGGCATTTCTTCTGATCTGATTCAAACTTCCATCAACCACAGTAGGTACTGCACTGAACTATTAAACATATAGGGATGAACATAGGGATTAAGCGTAGGAGTAGACTGCAAACAAACTTGTTAAACTACATTTGGAAAAGAATACTACAGCATCTGCAGCATCAGCCCATCTTTAAGCTGGACTCTGCAGCCACCACATAGTGAGATTATAAAGTTAAAATCTGTCCTTGGTTGGCTGACTTTACAAATGTTCTTTGCTACCTTATACTATCACACCCCCCCAACAACACTCACTCCCCAGCACATTCCTCAAGGCTCACTTTCCACGAATAACCAACTAGAATCCCAGACCATTAATAATACACAGAAAAACACAGCAGCATAACGATTCAGCAGGCAGCCCTCTTACACTCTACACCCCCTCCAAACATCTACAAGTGTATCCAAGTTGAGTGATTTTGCACCCTGAACTTCTGAGGCTTTCCATGTTAAATTTCTTGATTTATTACACAGGCTCTGGGCTGTAGAAATTGATATGCCCTTCATCTAGAAGAAGGACATAAAAATCTCCTCCACAGTCATCCATGATGTGTGAATAAAGGGGGACTCTGCAGGGCAGGAAGGCGGCCTCGATGAACCATTAGAAAGTCATTATTACGACTGTGTATGATTGATCCTTTCCCAGGGACCAGCACTACGCCTTAACAATTAACCCACAAGCTATTAAATGTTGGCAGTACAGTAGAGTGGCAAATAAATCACAGTGTTTTACACCTTCACATTCAAGATGGGTGAAGACTTTATTAAAGTGGCAGATTGAATTCATCTGTAGCTCATAGGATCTGCTGCTACTGGAGTTTAGAGTAATGGATACTGAATTAAATAATTCCAGTATTAATACCAGATTTATTAGATTTATTACTTTCTTTACAAAAACAAATATAATTTCGTATGATTGTTGTTTGAAAAGCTGGAACTTTCAGTCAGGAGGCAGCTTTTTTGACCCTTTTTACACTTGGTGTTAAGATGCATTTTGGAAACACATGACAGTTCACACATGTGTCTCCAAGGTGTTTGTCCAGATTTAACTACCGCTGTTCATTTCCACAATAAGATTAAAGGCCATAAATATAGATATATTCTCATAAAGGTGCTGGTTATCAAGACTTTACTCCAACCACACACATCAGTGTTAATGTCCATGTTTCTTTTTTTCGTTTTTGTTTTGAGCATTGGTGCACTCTCGCTAAAATAACCATTACATCCTGTGTTGATGACAGATTTTCCTGTAACACTGTTGTCACGGATGCATGAGGATGCATTAGTGTTTACACCGTGATGTATTTAAATGCGTCCCAGATGACCTTCACTGATTGGACTAAACTGTGTAAAATGTTTTCATTGTTCAGCGAACAACAAGAAGGACCTGGTTTGATGGGTTCCATGGGACAACTGGGAAACTTTCTGTGTGCGTTTGCATGTTTTCTCCATGTACCCTGGCTTCATGCAGTTTGTTAACTGGTGACTCTGACTGTCCATAGGTGTGAAGGTGAGTGTGAATGGTTGTCTGTCGTCATATGTCAGCCTTGTGATAGACCGGTGACCTGTCCAGGGTGCACCCTGCCTCTCACCCAGTGACAGCTGGGATAGACTCCAGCACTCTAACAACCTTTGAGAGGACAAGGTTAGGATGATGGATTGATTGGTGATACCATTGTTATTCTGTGACTTTTGCATTCAGTCATTTTCTTAGGTTTTGTTGTTTTTTTTTTCAGATTTATTCTTTTAGTATAGATCTCAACAATTTCCTATTATATTTTTGGCTACGCAATATTTTCGAAAATGCTATCAGAAGTCAAGCATTTTACAAATATTTAACAACCTGCATTCTGTCCACCCATGTCTTGTTCTCTTTGCATCCTAATGCATGTACATAATAAAAATACAATAGCAGACCCATTCAGCAGAATTTTCAGCACACACAAGGGATCGATACGCCTTTCTTATACCAGTCTCCTTTATTTGTTTGCTTTATTGTTAGCACACTTGTTGCTGATTATACAGCGCAATGGGTGAGTCTGGGGAAGCTACAATGCAAGACGTGATTTGTAATCACGTACAGTTATAAAAAAAAGATCTTTTATTCTTAATGCGCTTTTATGTGCTATAATTTTTTTTCTTTTGAAAGTATATAAAGCCCATCCATCATTTCGCTGCAGCAAAGCAAATCATAAATGCTTGGTACCATAGCAGTTAAAAGTTTGGACACAAAGAGGAATGACCATGTTTGCCACCAACAGTTGTGTCTTCAGTCTTCAGCTGTGTTATCATCATTGTAAATGCTTTTTTAATGATCACTTTTTGCTAAGATTAGCAAACATGACATGCTATTAGAAAACAGTACTAATGTTTGCGGATCATAAGTCTCTGTATGCTTGTAGAAATATTCCTTTAAAAAAACATTCCAGCTACAGTAGTCATTAGAATATTAACAATGTACACTGTATTTCTAATACAAAGTCTGATTTTCTTCCAAAAACATGGTCATTTCCATGTGAGTCCAAACGTTTTACTGGCAGTGTAGCTCAGTAATGAATTGTTTTTCCATTGTAAATGATATTATATGAATATATTGACTTTTTCCAGAAGCTAAGTTAGTATAAACCCTTATATTGGCTTATTGTGATTCATTACCTAACGATAAAGCACCTGGCAAACATTTCTTGGAAAGTTTCTCAACTATGTTTCCTTTGATCTTTCAGAGTCAGATCAGAGCTCAGACTGAATAAAAACAAAAAGGATGGAACAGCTCATTTTAGAGGTCTGAGACATTATCTACAGTGCTAAGATACAGACAGGTTCGTTTTGGCAGGATGGACACCAGCAGCGCCTATAGGCTGACAGCAGCAGGCATGCACTACTGTGCTGAAACTGAAGTAATTGCTTTTCTGCTTTTTGTATTAAAGAAGCCATCATGGCTTATCTGAGAATGGGGAATTCACTTCTTATTTGTACTGCAATTTCTTTCAGTTTGATGGACCTGGGACACATCATTTTTAACAACCTCATTCATTTCACCCAGCACTCTCCTTAGCCCGAGGACTTGAACTTGGACACATGTCACATACATGTTCAAGACATGGTGTTTAACATGGAAAGCTTCTACAAGGCGGATTTTTCCCTTTGGGTTTAATAAAGCATCCATTCATGCATCCACTCACCCAACAACCCATCTGAATCCACCTGCTGGTAAATGTCACCAGTCATAGCGTCTTGTCTGATGGCCAAAAGTTTGATATGTTGGCCTCATCAGGTCATAAAACCTTCTTCTAGCTGACTTCAAAGTCTCTCACATGCCTCCTGGCTAAACTCTAGTTGATGATTCTCTTTGCCATTATAAAAAGAATTTTGTCTAGTGAAAAAAAACTCTTATCTCAGCCATAGAAGACTTCTTCAGTGTAGTCACAGGTGGATTCATGCTTTTATTACTGGAAAAAGTCAGACTGTTGCTGATGGTACTGCGTCATATCCACTTAGCATCCGCAATGGTGTGACACAGTGGTCTATCCTTAGACAGATGCTCAGTTTTATATGACTAACCCATTTCCAGACTGTTTTTGGGACACCTCTTGATGACAGAAAAAAATATTAGGCTGTCTTTGTAGGAATAAAGGTTGCTTGACAATTCAAAATCATAAAACTATTGTTCAGTTAACATTTGATTGTGTAGATGCTGCTCCAGTACGTCAACAGCTAAACCTGGTATATCACAGTGCATTAACTGCTGGTTACTGTGATTTCCTTCTAATAGGATGTCCCAGTAACTCCTTAAAAAGCTTCCGGCTTATCCAGAATGCTACAGCCAGAGTTCTGACTGGAATTAGTAAGAGGGATCATATTTCTCCTATATTAGCTTCCCTCCATTGGCTCCCTGTAAAATTAGAATATAATTTAAAATCCTTAGTCTCACACTTAATGAACTTGCACTTAATGATCAAGCCCCTTCATATGTTAAAGACCTCATAGTACCATATCATCCCAGCAGAACACTTCACTCTCAGAGTGCAGGTCTACTTGTGGTTCCCAGAGTTTCCAGATGTAGAATGGGAGGCAGAGCCTTTAGCTATCAAGCTAGTCTTTCCTTTTTTGATAAAGCTTATAGTTGAAGCTGGTTCAGGTGACTTTGAACCATCTCTCAGATTTTTTTTTCCTTAATCTTTAGTTGTATTGTAAGGTTACCTTACATTGTAAAGTGCCTTGAAATGCTTTTTGTTGTAAATTGGCACTATACAAATACACTTAAATTCAATATAATTATTTTTATTGCTAAAATCATAAATAAATAAATTCTTTACTCATTGTTGCTCTCTACATGATAACGTTTGAAGAACTAATCATCTGCTTATATTTATCTATGCAAGTCTTACTTTTAAAGCTCCCAAAGTGCTACACATCTATTCTCATATTAAATCCAGTATCCACAATACACATTCCATTAAGTACTTAACCTTAGACATTGCATACTTACTAACCTTGGTAGGTACTATACACCTTTTAAAATGAATTATCTGCAAACTTCCTTAATTTCTCTTGACAGTGTCTTTTTCTTCAGTCTCTTATAAAAAGACATTGATCTCAATGACACTACCTAATTAAAAGTTGCAAAGATTTTTTGAGGCCTTCTTTACTAGACCTCTTTTTTGGCACAGTCACTCAGTTTGTGAGGGTTTAAAGTTGTTTTTATTGTGTTGTATCATGCATTTTCAGATGGATACCATCTTGACCAGGATCTTAGATTTGTCGTTCTCAACAACCTTTGGAGGTGTAGCTTTGACCTTGGGACTACCGGCCCATACTCCCCAGAGTTGTTTTTGGACATTCTACCACTTGTTATGGCATCTCACACCCTGTTGTTACATGCTGGATTATCCTAGGGAATAAAGTAGAATAGACCTTATTGTCATTACACAGTTATGTGCAATGAAATTAGGGTACTCTGACCAGTACAGTGTGCAGAAACAAAGATGTTACACTATCATAAAAAAACAATTCTGTGCAGTATAGTCAGGGAGTGCAGTATAAAGTGGCAAGTGCAGTATGCTTATTTTCTGGTGAGCAGTATTGCACTAAATTATGGAATGGTATTACAAGAGAAAATAAATATTGCACAGAGAATGAATAATATGATTTAGCGTTATGATAGTATGTGAACTTTGTTTGTGGCCACTGTAAACATTTATCCTGTTCACACTGGTCATGAAAAATCAGCTGTTCTCATTTAATAAGTAAACATACTTGACAAATCAAGCATCCTCCAAAGTTTTCCAAAGTTGTGTTACTGTCCCCCTGCTGCAGACCAACACCCAAGTCCATCAACAGGGGGCAGTATGGACAAACGCACTGGATAGAGCACCCTGAACATCAACAGGAAAGAATGATGCAGAGACAAAGGCTGAAAGAATGTTCAGTTTACGAGTCTCCGAGTCCAGAGACTTCTCACAGACAGTTACTGTAAAAATTTACCCTGGGCAGAAAGCATGAAGCAGTGTGAATACCTTAACAGTCATAGCTTCATGAGTAGATGGTTAACTAGGAGACGTGTGTGGAAGCCTCTCTTCAATGACCTGATTTTTTTATTATTATGTGACACAGTGATAGACTATTGGGATATTTTGTTGTATCGGTTGTGGAGCTTTTGACATTTGTGAAATAACTCAAAAGTGAATGAGAAAAAGAAAGAGGAGAAAGAATGATGGTGTCAGAGAGAGAGAGGGAGGAATCGGTACAGAGAAATAGTGGGGAAATGAATTCATTAAAGCTAAATGGAACTAATCTTTTCTCAGATCTCACATCCACCTGGTGGTAAATGTGAATCCCTTTTACACACATTAGTATACTACACACTCCAATAATACATCTACAGCTCCCTGTTTGATATGTAGTAAACACAACAGCCAGTTGTGGAAGTTAAAGTTAACACCGGTCTTCTTCATGGCAGCAGTCTCACAATCACACCCCCACACTTAGACATGTATTAGTCATGTATTAGCTGTATTCTCCCACTTGCTTACTTATTCACTTGACCAAATAAAAACAGTAGTTTTAGAATGTCATGGGATGATGTTTCACTGCTAAAGGTTATCAAATAAATCTAAATACCTGTAGTTTAACAAATTATTACAATATTACAATACAATACAATTTATATACAAAAAATATATTTTTTTAATTAACCATATTTTCACACTGGATGAAGTAAGTCAGATTTGCTTGTCTAACTCATTTCATACGACAAAATAGTTTGTGAAACACTTTGTAATGCATTAGGAAAAAAACACAGTGGGAGCGGCACAAGTATTACAACACAAATAAAAATTATTAAAGGGAAACCTGTGGGGCACAAGATTAGTTTTCAGTTTCACATTTCCTTCTTTGTTTGGATTCAAGCAGCAAAATTATCAATAGTTAAAGATGAGAGACTGTTACAGTAATCTGACCTGCTGAGATGAAAGTACTGATTAGTTTCTGTTTCAACATGAATTCTTGGTTATTTTAAGATAGTAGAATGCAACTTTGTCAGTGACTTGACATGGTATCGAAAGGTTAAAGATCACATAATTATTTCTGACTTCACTTGAGTAACAGATAGACAGTGGACGATTGTTCCTTCTTTTGAGCTACAGACATTTTTCCCTGTTGTTTTACAAAAGGCTCAAGCAGGCTCATCAAAAAGATTTGTTGAGTTCATGTGTTGAGTGTATACAACAAGCATATAATCTCCATGGAGGACCAGGGGACAGATGAAAATCTGCTGTAAAAATCCATGTTATGGCAAGAAATACTCAAGACAGTTTATCATTACTTTAGGAAATAAAGGCCAGTGACTGAGAGAATGCCAAGTGTGTGCAAAGCTGTCATCAAAACAAAAGGTGGAAGCAAGAATTGAAAATATAAAACATATTCTGGGTTGTTTAACACTTTTTTTCTGGACAAAAGAAAAAAACACTGAAGAAGATGGGTCAAATCAGTTTGATTTAATTTGTTTAAGTTTGTTTATAGTTTATTCATATAACACCAAATTGAATTATTTTAAGGCCCTTTACAATGTAAGGTTTGTCTGACATTACAGAATTTAACAATACAAAATTATATAGATAACCCAACAAATGACACTTGGGCAGCACTGGGAGACAGTGGAGAGGAAAAACTCCCTTTAAAGGAAAAAGAGAGAAAGCAATGGTAGGCCAAAATACAACAACCAAACAGAGCCCTGGCTGCACAGTGAGAACACACAGCTCCATGACCGGGAATACAGGTTAAAACATTTAAAAAAGATTTTTTATACAAGTTCATAAAAAGTAAAAAACAGAAGTAGTTATGGTTCTAAATATTAAAGAAGCTGTAGTTTCTATTTGACATCAAAATTCAAACAGTAATTATTTAACATTCAACATTTTGTTTCCATGCGGTCAAGGCATCTTCCTGTTTGCTCTTTGTCTCAAGTAGATTGTCATCTTTGCTTTGTCTATTAGTTTATCTTTATTTAATGTTTTTGCTGTAATGGAAGTCACAAATAAAAATTGAAGCAGAAAAACATACATACAACATATGATTCTACATTCAGTAAAAATGTAAAATTCGCAGGAAGGGCACTCAATTAAAACAGCAGGATTGAGAACTGAGAGAGTCGCATTCATGGCAATGGCCCCGTGTAAAATCCTCCACTAAAGGTCACCTGTGCATTTGTTGAGGGGAGGTTTATATAATAGATACTTTATTGATCCCTTGGGGAAATTGTTGCTTGGACAGCTGCATGTATGGAACTGTGCTACTATGGTGTTTTGGTGTCTTGTCCAAGGACACCTCAGCATATAGCCAAGGCTGGGAATTGAACCCACCAACTCTTAGGTTGAGAGTCAACTGCCCTACCAATTGAGCTACATGCAGCCCCGAAATATAAAAGTGTCTACTGGACCCGGTTCTCCAAAAGGTGGCTGTTCTGCCCTGCTCTCTTTCTTCTTTAGATTAATAAAACACACTGTGCAACCACCACCAAGTGCAAGAGATCCCAGAAAAAATGAACCTGTCTGGCACATGGTATGTATATCTTCTACATAGCCTCTCTTAACCTATTGGCTATGGCTTTGGAAATAATTTTGCAATCTGTACATTAAAGAGACACAGGGCGCCAGTTCCTGACTTGAAGATAGAGGTAATGAACCTAAAACCATATTTTTATTAAAAACAGATCATTTCCTAAAATATTCCAGAAGGCTTTTTAAACTTCAACATTCAGGCAGTCTATGCCAGGAGCTCTCATTCCTTGCATGCTCCGCAGGGTAGCAACAAGCTCCTGCATCTCAAGGGGCCTTTCCAGTTAAGTATTGGTCTCTTCAGAGACCTGAGAAAGTTCCCCTTAAACCCCTTAAACAGTGCATCATTCCTCCAATGCTCACTGCTTAGAAAGAGGAGTAAAACAGCTCACCTTCTTGTCTAGCCAGATTCTGTTGGTTCCTGCCCTGTGTCAGACAGGACACAAGCATTTGTACAGGACTTTTTCTGTCCTGTACAAAAGCGTTTTTCAGCATTACTTTGAGACAGGATGCTTCTAATTTTAGAAATATTCCTCAGGTGGAAGAAGGCAGTTCTAGAGATTTTTTTATGTATGAATTAAAGGAGATATCCTGGTCAAAGATAACAAAGTAGTACTAGACGCCAGTGTTATGTCATCTAAAGTAACTATATGATTAGACATCATATCTCTGAGGTTTTTAAGAGAACAACCTGTATTATCTGAATTCAGAAGTAGAAAATTACAGGACATCCAGGCCTTTATGTCTTTTAAACATTCTTCAAATTTGACTAGTGGATTTGTATTATCTAGTTTCTGAGATAAATATAGCTGGATGTCATCTGCATAGCAATGGAAAATTATTGAGTTGTCGAGTTGTGTTTTTTAATAATACCGCTTAAGGGAGACATGTATTGAGTGAAAAGAACTGGTGCAAGCACAGAACCCCGTTATTATCATTACAAAAGGGTGTCCAGACATTTTACTGGTAGTGTAGGAAACATGAACACAGTATTAAAAACACAAAAATATTACAAAAAAACAGCTTCTGTAGGCTAAAGAGACAAATCCTCAGATAGTCCAAAAACACTTGAGAAAGAATGTTCTTTGTGTTACAGGACAGTAGCCAGGAAACTACTTTGTGTTTATCCAGTTGTTCTAATGTAAAAGCAAATAAATAAGTATACACAGCCATTATAGCATTGCTAAAAACTAATGTAATGGTGGCCTAAGACTTGCTATTGCAGGACAGTACTTCTGTTGCTGATTATGCGTGCATCTATCTATCTATCTATCTATCTATCTATCTATCTATCTATCTATCTATCTATCTATCTATCTATCTATCTATCTATAGGTTTTATTTGAACACTGATTTAATGCCACTGTTTATTAATACCAGCCAAAATGAGAAAACAGAGATTTCCGTATTTGAGAGTGTTGCAAACTGCAAATGATCATGTCTCATGTGCAGGTTATCATGTGACATGATTTAGTGTAAACAAAGACATGCGCAAGACAAGTTAATGTGGATGGAAAATGGTGGGAAAAAATCCTAGATGCAGCTCATGTTTAGTTTTGACTTCCAGATATAGGAGATTGTTCTGTATCTGTTAAGCTCAGAGTCATCTGTGCCACTCAAGCCAAGGCCATGAAGAGAGGCTCCAGGCTGCATTAAGGTGTAAGGAATTTGACAGGCAAGAAGGCTGAGAACAACTCTCATATTGATGAATTATGTTCTAATTTCACTCCTGCCACTTGCCTTGATTATATCTCCTCTTACAGCAGAGGGGAAATTAAACTCTATCAGCCCAGCAGCACTGATGCAATCTGAGAGGAATGACATGTCAGCGGGCTCACTGCTGCCTCCCCTACTGTCTCTTGATCTTGGCATTTCTGATCTGAGGGACAAATTGATATGATTAAAACATGATGTAACTTTGACACCAGCATTTGACTGGTACTGTACATGGGCCTGACATGTGGTGTCACATGGATGTGTGGTGTGTAGCATTTGTATTTGCTGTACACTGAAGACATTTAAGTTTATAATCAAATGATGAATATGAAACGAAGATTCAGAATTTCTGTCTTTATTCCATGTTATGTTCCATGTTAAATAACACAGAATATAGCACTTGTTTATATCAGATGACCCAATAACTTGTGATTATAGGTTGTGTCCTGTAAAATTCACTATTCATGCATCTGTTGTTAAGGGATAAAACAAGGACAAAGGAAGATGAAACCTTGCACAGTACAAACACTAGGAATATCCATTATGCCCAACAATTTGAAATGTCCTGAAAAAAACAACAACAACAACAACAAAATTAAACAAATCCCTCTATACTGAGCAAAACACAAGCAATTGGTTAACCAAGGAAAACAACAACAACTGCTGATGACTGAGACATTGTGGAAGCTTGTCAGTGGTATGACCAGCAACCTCCACAGAGCAGGGGTGAAAGTATTGAAATCCACCACTTAATACAAAAATGACCACATCTGAGGAACCCTGAGCAGAAATACACAATGAAGGCCTTAGGAGGTCAGAATTGCTGAGACCAAGATTTATTTCTAACAAAGTGATGGAAAAGCCAAAGTGTGGAAGAAGAAAACAGGTTTGATGCAATTATTACAAACAAGGATTTTGCAACCAACTTGCCCGTAGGTGTGAGTGAGAGTGTGAAAGGTTGTTTGTCTATATGTGGCTCTGCGATGGACTGGTGACCTGTCCAGGGTGTACCCTGCCTCTCGCCCATATGCCAGCTGGGATAGCCTCCAGCACACCCGTGACCCGGGGACTAAGCGGTTCAGAAGATGAATGAATGTTGGTATGTGATTATTTTCAGGGTGTTTTTAGTTATTGAGGCAAAGGTTTCCCTC
>OMLM01012102.1:0-15523 GCA_900302695.1 Helostoma temminkii
AATTTTCCATCATGACAAAGTGTTATTTTTCATTCTAGGGGCAGAAATGGGTCCTTACATCCTCAGAGTCCTGGCTGCAAAGAGAAAAAGCCAGAATATGATAACATATAATTTAATAGATATATCCTACACAGTCATAGTGGCTGAACAGAATTTAGTGGAAACAAATGACATAAATCATATTTTCAGTCCATTAGAATTAAACAAAACTGAGTTATACACATTGATATTATCAGCAGACTCTTCTTTTATATGTGTAATGTGATAATATACAATACAACAGCAACAAAAGTAAAGTAAGTGAACACTGTTTCTCTGGTCTTTAGCTGGGAACAGCCATAGGCTTCCTGTTGCCTCCCGTTCTGGTTCCCACCACACCTGATGACATTGAACTGACTGGTCGCAACATCAGCATCATGTTCTACGGCACAGCCGCTGTCTCCACGGCCCTCTTCATCCTCACAGTCATAGGTAAACACACACAAACACACACACACATGAAAACGTACATGGCGCTGGCAGCTGATCCAGTTTCTGGGGACTTCTGAGTTACTTTAGAGCCATTTGATGCGGCGACAGGCTCCTGTCTGAACATTAGGGCGGAAAGACTTTCTGATGTTTGATTTGTGTAAGAATTTCCAAAATATTTAAAGATGAAGATCATAATATAAAGTTTAGGTTAAAGGGTTAGAGCTTTATGCTTCCATTTTGTATTGTGTTTTGCAGAAAGGAAGGGTAACAATGGGAACTCATGCACCTGTTAGACCTGTCCTACACGTTGTCTTCAAATAGCCACAAAGCTGAATCCAGATGCGCAGTGTTGAATCTGTTTGTGGTTTTAGCAAACTATTCAAGAGCAAGTGCCAGAAACCTGCATACAGTATACAGTTCTCCTTTTCCACCAAAGCGGCTCCAGAAAATATACCTGGGTAAAACTGGTTTCTCTCATCCCCCGTTTCAAAAAGCAGGTTTTACATTAATATGATAGTTTATGTGATCAGCTTACTCGAGAATGCAACCGTAACCTGGTTACTTAAGTGCATTTAAACACAATGAATGAGCTCCGCAAACAAAGGAAAACTCCTCTCTGTCTAAGTGCTGTATCACAGAGCGATTACGTAACTTTGACTATGATAAAAGTACATTATAATTGATACATGAGTCATTTCAGGCAAGTTGTGTCTTGATTTTAATACCATAGACATCAGTGATTGTACTGAAGAAACAGTTTGGCATGAAGTGGTTTATCAGTAATGGAAGCTTGGAACCAAATTGGAGTTCTTCATACTCCAAATGTTTCAAATACTTAACCTAGAGCCTTGTCAAGTAGATTATTATTTGTTTTTTTACTTTGTTACTTATGGTTCCTGTTGATAAATGAGAGACCTCACATACAAACCCAAAGTTTCTATGTTTTCTTCAGTCATAAAGGACCGTCCTCCTCTGCCTCCCAGCCAGGCCCAGGCTGTCCTACCAGACTGCCCTCCTGAGGATTACTCCTACAAACAGTCCATCTTAAACCTGATGAAGAATAAAGCCTTCATCCTGCTGCTCATCAGCTACGGTGAGAACAAGTTCACGTAATTCGCCCAGAAAGGTTTTGCTGACTCTCACATCCAGATAACGCCTCTCACTGACAGCAGAGCAAATCTTATCAACCAGATTAGCATCAGTACAACAAAGCGTGGCAAAGATCAGCCGGAAATAAGTCCTGACAGTTTCCCTGGAAATGTCCAACAAGACAGGAACAGACAGGACAAACATAGTGTGCAGTGCAACATTTACTACTACTCCAACTATTACTATTACTACATTTACTATTTAATACTTCAATTCTACTAATGATGCTACTACTAATAAGATGATTATCATCATGAATATTACATGCATGACGCCTATAACAATACATCTGTTACCGCTAGTGCAATCATTAGCGTTACCCTAGCTACTAGCATTAGCATTAATCTAAACTACTACTGCAGCCACAGATACTACTACGGTTATTATAAATCTTACCAATATCACACATATTGTACATGTTATATTTAGTACAACTACTGTTAATTTAATACTGTCAGTGTGGCTACTACACAAACTGCTACTTCTGCTCTGGATTGTGTAGGATCTCAGTTTCTCAGTTCTTTGTTGTTGTTGAGTTGTTTTCAGACATTTCACAGTCTAACACATACAAAGTGTAGGGCTGTAGGTTGTAAAACTCCCCGTGTCGATGTAGGCAAGTTTTAAGACTTATTAAATACGATCAGAAACCTTATAGAATTAACAGATATATATAACATTTCGCCTTAGAAAGAAACACTGGGGTCATTTTAATATTGCACAACACATCACTCCTCTGTGTGTGTGAGAGTATACACACACTCACACACACACATATTCCAGAACTCACCTTGCGATAATGATCTGTCACATGATATAAAAGTGTGTTTACCACTGACTCCACCCTCAAGGGCATCACTCTGCAGCTCTGACACTAAAAAGAGCAAAGGATACAGTAGTATACATGGAATATAGGAGGAATATATGAAATATGAATAACAACATAATAGAAACAACGTCCACAACAGCTGTTTAGTCTGATGCTTGGAAGATTTAAAGAAGAGGTTGAGGCTGTTTTAAATATGCACACATATAACCTGCATGTGTAATTAAGTAAGTAATAATAACTTAGCCAATCACAGATGCAGACACACGCGGGCAGTCACATGTAAGAGAGACAGGAAATCAGCGGCTAAATTTACTCACAGATGTCATTCATGCATGTCTATCAGCCTCTGCCTTTTATTTCCTGGTTGGTTTTTCTACTCTGTAGTTTGCATGTCAGTCGCTGTGAATGTGGGAGGAGACTTTCCTTAAAAACATAAAAGCCAAACCCAGAAATATGCATCTTAATTCTGAGCTTAATGGATTCACTCAGTACACGACACAGAACTGCTGGAGCTAACTGGAGCGCTAACTGGACCGTGTGCTGACTGCCTGTTTCTGTCTGTGTGCAGGTATATTGACTGGTTCCTTCTACTCGGTCTCGACACTTCTCAACCAGATGATCATGTCCTGCTATGAGGTAACAGTTTGGAGTGGAGAAGTGAATGAAAAGAAAGTAGGGACTTAATTCTACTGTTGGTCTCACTCCTGTCTTCCCACCTGGGTTTTAAAGAGGAATAGAGATTACAGTTGTTAGATTATTTTTATCTCTGATTGGCACACAAACCACTTTGTACGACAATCTGATCTGAAATGAGGTTAAGGATGCTGATGTCTTCATCTTGATCTTCTTTATTTCAAATATTTGTCAAGTTAATGTCGACTTACATTTAACCGTATTTTTGATTTTAAGCCACAGTAGAATGGCATCAAGGATAATGATGATGATGATAGTGGGTGTTTTTAAGTTAATGAATACTCTTTGATGGATTATGATTAAATATCCCATTTAGAGAAAAACTTTTCATTCAGCATCTTTTCATGTTAATTTAAACCTGTACAACAAAAATTGTATCATAAGGACAGGAATCATCGACGTCTAATGACACAGCTCCTATTCACAGATTAACGGTAACATATTGTAGCATGTCACAAAGTTAATATTATAAGTATTATGAGTATGTAACAATTCTTTTCAGTAGAATTATGCTCCAGAGCTTATTTTATTGTGGAGATGTGCTGTCGTTGTCTTCTGTGTGGTCAGAAACACAAACAGCAGTGACAGAAATTCATTCATTCATGTTTTGGTGCGATGCTCACTCTGCTAACCAGTGATTAATACCTGTAGAAGAGCGTAGAAGAGCGTAGCAGAGCAGGAAGAAGGAGATCTGGATGGAGCAGAGCAGATTTAGGCAGATTCTCCTGTTAGCACTATCTTAGGTTACATATTGTAGCTTTAAAGTGTTGCTAAATGCTGTTGAGCTTAACAACATGTTAAGTTTCCATGGTGGAAACTATTCATGCTGACACGTGCATAATAATTTATGTATTGCCATGTAACAAACTCATTCTACACATATTTACCTTTTTTCACACACAAATTAAGCACACATGATAAACAAACTTCCACCTTAGGTTAACATGTGGTTTTTCAGGTTTTAAATATACATAAAAAAACAGTGATGGAAGCTGAATTGTGGATGAAGAGAGACAGAGAGAGTGAGTATGCAGGGAGAAAAGAACAGAGGAGCTTCTGATGGCTTTGAGAGGACATGAGTTTATTGTCTGAGGCTCTGAATACATTAGCTGCTTTCACGCATGCCTGCTTCCCACCATAACACTCACATACACACAGAAGGAAACTCTCTGCCCGGCTGTTTCAACCACTCTCATATACTGTGAGCGCACTGAGAGATGCTCAACTTTTCTTGAACCTATAAAATTCTCAGGTGACTTTACAGCCCTGTGCCACCATCATGTGACAGGCTTATAGTCCACATGTCAGGGGAAACCTCAGCGGAGAATTTGAGGAGTTTAAAGGGGCACAAAAGCCTTTTAGTCAGCTCTTTGTTCCCACTAAGACTCTTATCCTCTCTCCTCTCATCTCCACTCCCAGAATCAGGAGCTGAATGCTGGGAGGATTGGTTTGACACTGGTTGTTGCTGGGATGGTCGGCTCCATCCTCTGTGGCTTTTGGCTGGACCGCACAAAGACATACAAGTAAGCAAAACACCTTCATGGGTTCCCTCAATGTTTTCCATGAACTTTAAGGGGAAAGTCTTAGAGGAACTGAAGTTATTAAATGGACAGTAGTATGTGAACGACTATAGATTTCACCTTAATTTTTCAATAAATCATTGTTAAAACATGGGCATAAGTCTGCCTCCCCCAGATGTTTAACATGACTCCCGTTACTTTCATTTAGCTTAATTAAATTTACTTCAACATTGAGACCATGTGATAAGCTCTTATCTTTTACATCGCTTATCGTATTGGATCACATCAAGTTCAAAGTCTTAAAGCGAAGCTCTGCTTGCGGGGAGTTTATTTTACCTTCAGAGGATGAAGATTTTCTCTGACTGATGCATTTAAGGTTTTAGTCAGTGAACGTCAGCAAAATGCTTCACTTGTGCTGTGCTGCTGTTTTGCAGGATGACCACCCTGATCGTCTACGGCCTGTCGTTTATAGGCATGGTGGTTTTTACCTTCACTCTGGACCTCGACAACATCTACTTGGTTTTCTTCACTGCTGGAGTGCTCGGGTACGATCGGCCTGTGAAAGACACACTTGATCATCATCATTTATTCATTTTATTTAATTTCATACCAACACTAGCCTTTTTTTAAAGTTATTACATCATCAGATCTTGATCTTCATATTAAAAAAAATGGCAAATACAGGCAAGTATAATTTACAGTAGAATTCAGTATGTTAAATTAGGTGATTTATTATTTTTGCTCCATGTTGACACAGTTACGTTAAGTTCCCAGGCTTTACAGTATCATATTATCCCAGTGTTTGCCATTATTAGCTGGGGAAGTGGAGTGGTGGGGAGGGGGCTTATTTTTCACTAACTTATTACGTTACCTTGTAAACCATCTGTAGTTATGTCAGAGACGTCATAAAGACTAAGGACTCTGCACAGTTTGCACAACATGTTCCCATTACACAAACCTGCAGCAACCTACAGATTCCTACAAAGATAGAAGTAGTGAAAGTGCTAAGACCTTAGACCATTTTTATCAAAGGGTTAATAAAACAAGCACCAGACAGAATGTCTGTCTCTTACTCCCACACATTTTGCTAGGATTCTTACCAGTGTATCTTTAACCATCCGACCTTTAAGTTGCCTCTCCCTGATTTCGCAACTTTGCTTCGTTCTAACAGAACAGTCAAGGCACACGGTGTCTCTTTCCCTCCCTGTTGCAGGTTTAAACACGCCTGCTACAAACAGGTGGATGTTTACATGTAAATATGAAGCACCTTCTACTCGTGTTGCAGTACCTCTTAAATGTTGCACATCTAGTGAGTGAAAAACCATAATGTCGTTTGATTAGAGCGTCGTCAGAAATATGTCAACACGCAGTGTTTTTTTTAATTATGTTTGTACAGCTTCAGACAGTTGTCTGATATCAAAATGTTAATATTATCCTGATCTTTGTTTCAGGTTTCAAGTGTCTCTTGTATGTGGATGAACAGTGTAAAACAGCTGATGCTTTGTTTGTTTATATCATTAGAGGTTGTTATTACAGAATAAACATATTACTTGATGTCATTCCTATGACTTATGAGTTAAAGGTGTGTGTTTCAGATTCTTCATGACTGGTTACCTGCCTCTGGGCTTTGAGTTTGGAGTGGAGATCACCTACCCAGAGTCTGAGGGAACGTCGTCAGGTCTCCTCAATGCTTTCGCTCAGGTAATGGCAGCGTTCCTCACAAGGTTCTACGGGTCACGGTGAAGTGATGTTATTGCAGATATAAGCTGAGGTTGATTAAAGCAGCTCTAATGTGTGTATCTGTGTGTTTTGTGCAGATATTCGGGATCATTTTCACTCTGATTCAGGGAAGACTGACCACAGATTACAGTCCACTGGTTGGAAACATCTTCCTCTGCGCTTGGATCTTTCTTGGAACACTACTCACTGGTAGCCCCTGTGTGTGTTTGTGTGTGTGTGTGTGTGTGTGTGTGTGTGTGTGTGTGTGTGTGTTTATTCATTCATGCTTGTCTAACCAAATATTAGTAATGTAACACTTCTTCGCTGTCTGTTTCAGCCTTAATCAAGTCAGAACTCAAAAGACATAATGTCAACATGGGAGCAGAGCAATGCAAGCACCTGCAAGCTGTAAGTACACAAAAAACTATAAAATATCTTATTGATGAATACATTGGAAAAGCAGATTTCATTCTGACTTAGAAGACACTTTGTCTGCCTCTAAATAAAATACGTCTTGATCTGCTTTGATATCACATGTTTCTGTGTGAACAATCCCCAAAGTGGCTTTTCTGTACTGGGAAGCTGTTGATAAAGTGGTGGAGCAGTCATCCATGAGCTGCAGGGTCAGTGGCTTAACTCCCAGTTCCTCCTGGCTATATACACCTGGCTGTTAGTTTAGACACACATAGAAATGACAATATTTTTATAATTCATCAAAAATACAGTGTGGACATTGTTAATATTGTAAAACAGCTGATCCTACTGTCTTCTAATAGCATGTTATGTTTGCTAATGCAAGTTTAGTCATGAAAAACATGGTCATTCCTGTGTATGTCCAGGAGTATCGAGTCGTCCTTGAACAAGGCACCTAAACCTATTAGCACTATTGTGTGTGCAACTTTCCCACAGGGATCAATAAAGTATATGAAAATAAGTGGGAACTTTTTAATCTGGCTGATCATCGCTAGAGTTGTGGCAGAAAACTGGAAAAAGTGAATTTGATCTGTATGCTGTGGTTTTCGTGGGAAAGATTTTTCCCACACAGTCTTTCATCAGTGTCCCTGTACTACTGTGTGTTTCAACTGTGGTCAGCACTTTCTTCCTACAGGCGTCCTACGAAGTGACCTTTATAACGAGACAGATTCTTGAACCTTTCTCTACTTTCCCTGAACAGAGTCTCTTTTTCTCTTTTGTTTGGATTTGCTCTGTACACACAGTCCTCTAAACAGCTATAAAATCTTGTCCTTTCCTAGATGTTAACTCTGACTGTGTTCAGCAAAGCATTCCTAAGGTCAAGTCAGCCCATTAAATCTGCTTCAGTGCTCTTTAATCAATGTTTATTTCACCTTCCCACCATCCAGCTGAGTCACAGATAAAGTGCCCTTCAGAGAAGGCAGTTCACTGAGTACACTCTCACTGTCTTTGGTTTTCCTAAGAGTTCACACAAACCATTCTGAGGTTTACAAGATGAAACAGATAATTAGAATGTACTTACCATTATACTTTTAGCTCTGTTTTTGGTCTCCACCAACTCCTGAAAGAAGAAGCTGGCTCTTCAGCTGCAGAGTAATTTTACAGTCTTCACCAGCTTGTTGCTAGCCTTGTTTTTGGTGTAGAGGCTTTTCAGGCTGTTAACTGAAGGGAGGGTAGAGGGTTCAAAGGGATTTAATCCAAATGAGTGACAAGGAAACAAGGAAAACCTAAATCACTCCAAAAGGAACATGAAAACAAGAAATAACTAGGAGAAAGTGACAGAGGAGACAGCTGAATTGAGCAGAGGATCTGATAAGGTTTTACAGAGGGTGAAGGGAATTTATGGAGGTTCAAAGCTTCGTATTTTGCTCTGAAGAGTGAGAATCGAGTAGCGTGGAAGCATGTTTGAGGATAGATAAGCGAGGATACACAACACTATCCTTCGAGGAAATCTTTTACTGGACTGACACGCCTCTTTAGTGGAAACCTGTTGGTGTTTGGCTGCAGCTGAAACCACGTCACAACACCAACCAGTTTATACTTAGTTATTAAAACAGAACGGTTTATTTTATTTGTTTTCGAATCCATCACCTGGATCTGGAGCTCTCAGTGATAAAAAGCCTTGAACTACTTTCTTTACTAGAAACAGGTCATTTGTCTATAACATCTGTAAATTTCTACTATGAAAAACATCATCAATGAGACAAAAGAAACTGAACTTAGCATTAATACAACCTACGACATATTTACAGGATTTGTTCAAATTATTTGAGATAATAATGTTGCATTCAAATATCAGTAAAAAAAAATGTATTTTTGGACAAATACAAACTCTGAAACAACAAAAGTTAGTAAAAGTTGGACTGACAGCTGATCCACAGCTGATTTCCTCTGTTCCTCTCTCCTCGTGTTTTTTACTTGCATCGTTTCGTGTATCTTTAGTGGGAGAGACTAATGTGTAAGGAAAAGACACAAGGAAACATGGATGCAGCTAAAGAAATTAGGATTTAGTATGAACAGGAGCAGAAAGTGGGAAGGTGAATATGCAAAAACTAAAAAAACAAGAAAAAATCTGTGTTGTCTGTATGTGTTTATTTGGTTTCCAACCAAGCTGCACTAACCCCAGTAGATTTAGCTACAGATTCAGAATCAGTCAGTGAAGGTTTGACCAGAAAATTTCAAATATGAGTTTTGAGGATCCACTTTGTATGATGTCATAAGTCCACAGGTTTCTCTGTCAGCTGGGTTTGTTATGTAATCCAGTCCTTATTCTTAGGCACAAAAGATGCAACGACCAAACAGAGACACAGGTGTGAAGTTACGTTCTAATTTCACGGTTCACGGTTAAAAAGGCAGATTACATTGTCTACTCTAGCTCTGTAATTGATTTGACAATTATTCATCTTATAGTTTGGGTTTCAAGGAGATGTGCATCTGGTCTTTGGAGATGTTCTCATACAAATGCTTGGTGTCATTGCTGCCCTAAAAAAATCACCACAGCTTTGCTCCTCCTAGTTTAAATTATTATTTCTACTATTTTGAACTGCAATGTTTAAGTTGTGCTAATTGCAGTTTCCACTTTGTTCTAGCTTCCTACCGAGTGTCCCGGGGACTGCCCTTCAGAGAAGAAAACCAACGGAGTCAAGCTGGAACAGTCGGTCAGCTTCTCTCATGAAACCACATTGTGACTCTCCTTAGACGCCAAAAAATAGAACTGCTGCCCTGGGAAACATGTTGGCACCACACTCTGTGTAAAGAACCTGAAGGAGCAGCTGACTTTTATTACCAACCAGAGTCTCTTTAATAACTGAAAAACTAGAAGCTCCAGAACGGAGCCAAGTCTAATCAAGCACAGCCACAACTAACAGTGGATTCAGGCCATTTTGCATGGAGGTTGCTGGCTCAAACTCCACCCAATGCTCTTCCTGCAGAAGGACCCAGTTCCCCAGACAATGCATTCCCTGGATTCTTCTCAGTTCAAGCTCAGTGTGGGTGGGTAAAGAGCATGAAAGCAACAATGTATAGAAGAAGCTCCACTGCACTTAATTTATATTGTAGGTGAAGCATAGTGCTCTACTGTTTACTCTATGTAAATACAGTTTCAAAGGAAAACAAGCATCCAAATTCTTGTTCACCATCACAGTGTCTGCAGTTGGTGAAACACAACATCCCTGCATCTCCAGAGCCATCACACAGTTTTCTTTTGTACTGCAGCCGCTGCACAGAGCGACTGGTTCCTGAGTTTACTTGAAGTATTCGCTGATGACCTGAGCTGCATTTGTAAAACACTGTAAATTCTGTTGCTGTTGGGTCATTTGGTATCATCCATACAAATGACAGTGGTTGTGGCATTCAGTGTACTTTCTCTTTTCTACAAGGTCGTGTGCATTTCAGTGCTGCAAATAGTTTTTGCATGATTTGCTTCAGTTTGCATAATAAAAAGTGGACATTGGCACTTGTTATATAAAGGTCCTAGGAGATCTAGAAGGAAGCATCTTGCACAGCTGATGTCATCGAAAATCAGCTGGAAAATCTCAGTTTGTTTATTTGCATTTCATTTGACACAACTTTACATATTAATTTACTATTTGCTGGGATGCATACATGTGTGGACATAAGTTCTTCCATTGTGCCTGACTGTGCCTACGTGATACAGCAACAAAAGCTCAGTACTGCCAGGTCGTTAATGTCTAATGACTGAGGCTAAATATTAGTTTGGAAGAATTTATTTCATGTATTACTGATGCATCCCTGATTGTTTCCCATCGTTTCCTTCCCTTGATTCACTGTCACACAGGAACAGATGGAGAGAAGGAGAGTGGGTCTTTAGTTAAAGGAATATTTATTAACTGGTTTCATTTTAGACCCAGACTTGTGACAGTACCTTAATTAGGTTCTGACTGGGGTTGAAGAATTTCTAACATTACAGAAAAAACTTGATGCTGTATTTAAACAGTCTTGTGTGTAATATTTGCCTGACTTGTTCAATGAAAACACAGCTAAACCGTTATGGACCAAACAGAATGTGAACATGTTCAGAGTTCAGTGCACATTAAGGAACATATGCACAGCCTCATCTGTTTTTAATGTTAACTCATGTTCACTGTGTAACTGAGAATCTGTATGTGACTCAAGCTGCTGTCAGTCAGACATGGAGGAGTGAAGAGGCAAAGCACCATCTTGTGGGGTTTTCTACAGTAGCAACAAAATGAACTGAGAGAAGCACAAAGTGTTCACCTCTTCCTGTGTTTATTTATTGTTTTAAACAAGCTTTTTATTATTTTTTAAATGTGATTATTCATAAAAAAATGAACTTGTAGAATGAAATTTACATTTTTGTAGCTTTCTTTACTTATTTCCAACTTAAATAATAATATACATTTTGTTTACTTTTATATGAACATTTCCATAATCTGCTCTTTCACAATACATGTACAATGTGTGTTTAGCTAACGTGTAGCCTGCTTTCACTTTTGGACACTGGATGTGTTTATGAGGTGTTCTTAATTCGCATTAGTATTTTTTTAGTCTTGAAATTTAATGTCTTTTTGCATACATTGTATTTTTTATTTGATCCTAAACATAGGATGAAAGGTAACTAAGTAAGTTTACTCTGATACTGTGTTTAGGTACAGTTTATACATTTAATGTAAATATTTTGTGCTACTTTCTGTTTAGACTCATTCGATTTTCAATTTCACATGTATTTTATAACTTTATTTTCCATTTTACTGATTCAGAATATTAAAGCAAAATACAGCAAAATAAATCATGATCATACACCAAGCTAAGACATAACTTTATTATTCAGTTACCCAGTTAGGCAGCAGTTAGTCCCAACATTACCATCTGCAACATTAAGTTAATGAACACATTAATGCATCAGTGCTTCTGACAAAAATATTCGTATTCTAGTCATTATTAATTCTTTTGCAAAATTCTGAATGCATTCTTTTCAAATTTAACACATTTAAAGTTTTGTACCCTGTAGTGTTTCTGCTAAAAATACAGTATAAGATCTGTGTACTTCTTCCAACGCTGCCAAAACAAAGAGAAAAAATACATATGCCAACATCCATGGTATGACGTGGCATAAAAATGTAATTCCAGACACTGAAGTGGGTGTTGATGCAAAATCCTACCTTAGATGTTGGCAAATATATTTTCCTCCTTGCATGATATTATCCCCTCCAGTGGTTGTGGAGGACACCAGTAGCGCTCCTGTTTTTCTTCCAAAAGCTTGTTCTTCCTTCTGGAAAATGGAAAAAATATTATATCCAACTAAAATGTTAGCATTTTTAAAGTCAAACAGGTTATTATTATGGTATTTGGCAATGACATAACCTGAGTGGGACTGTACAAATTGGCAGAGAGGCACTTTACCTTTTTTTGTCATAGCATTCAGTGTCATAATAAATCTTGGACATGGTAGCATGTTCTCCAAAAAACATAATAAATACTAAAAGGCACTGAGTGAAAGAGGTTTAGTAACACGTCTGGTTTCTGTATTAACTTAGACATTTCAGTTAGATGTTTTGTCAACCACAAATGTGACTGTTTTCTGACAAACAACTTGATGGAGAAGTTGTTTGTAAAGATCAGAAGTCAAACTGATCTCTATAAAAAGTCAGACCAGCTAAATATGTATTTTATGTTGTTGGTGTAGCTAAAGCATCAGGGCTGCTTTTGTTTTGCCACTATTCACACATGCCATGACTAAAAAAAACATGACAAAAGTCTGACAAAGTTACAGAAACGTGTCACAAATACTTGAATGACTGAAAAGGCTCAGTGTTTACCTACAACAACTGTAGTTTGTAGTAGGTGTAACTCAGACTGGAGGAAACAGTGCATTTATTGCAGACTACTTTCAGCAGAGGTTGTATGTATAATTGACTATGAAATAAATCAGTTTCTTCAGTTTTGCTATTGAAGATACACGTGACCCTTTGCAATCATGTGGCTCACTAAAGTGTATTAAATATATAGTGGTCATCGAGCTCTGTGATACAATTTGATGATTTCAATTTGGAGAAATACATGTAATAAGAATCTATTTGTTAATGGTTTGGATCTTTTAAAGAGATTTACTGATGATCAGCGATACAGGATGCACCGTATACTGATATAGAACTAGACATTTTCTGGCTGTCGCACTGTCTCAGTGTGTCTTGTTATTTAAAACTGTGTGGTGATTTTAATTACCTGTCAGTGTGTGGGAATTTAAGTCATTCTGAAGACAATTCACACACTGTGGGATGTTTGTGCTGTTATCAATACTGAAAACACTTTATATGCAGGTGACATTACACATCATGTTTCTGTTAAAATCAAGAGATGCTGAGTAATATTACAATAAAAAAACATTTTACTCCAGCAGCTTTGTGTTTTTTCCTCACAAAGATTTCCTCTTGAGCCAACACAGCATCAAATACTGATGCTTTGTCAGTCCCTTGACTTCTCATCTATATATCCCTTATCCTGCTTGTCACTGGGCAAGAGGCAGGCAACCAGACAACCATTCACTATTAAGTGAATGGTTTAGAGTCACTAATTAACCTAACTGCACGTCTTTGAACGGTGGGAGGAAGTACATGAAGATCCCAGGGAGAACATGCGAACTCCACACAGAAATGTACCTGACCAACCTGTGTTAGAACCTTGGTGCTCCTTACTGTGAAGCAACAGTACTAACTGTACACTACCATCTCATACTTCCTGTGAGAAAGTCCAACCTACTCTCATCTCACAACACCAGCTAAGGGATCCCTCCCCCCCAAGTTCAACCTGACATTTTGTCATATCTTTTGGTAGAGGCTAAATGGATCTTGTACCCATCATATTTATGCCCAGAAAAAGTCCAGCGCTTTTATTACAATCAATAAGTTAGGTTACAGTATTATGTTTCAAGTTACATTTGCATACTCTTGCAGTGCATCCCCATAAATCAGGATTTGGTCTAAGATAAAGTAAAAGTATAAAGCCCCAGTTTAAGACATGCATTTTATCATTAAAAGTGTGGGGCACTCAGTATAAATGTGCTTTTCTCACAAAGCATGAGGCTTCAGAATGAAATGACCTGCTCCAGAGCTTATGCTAGCTAACTGATAACTCACTTCCACTAGCAGCTGCTGTTAAACTTGATTGATCAACAGCACCACCCTGTGTCAACATTGTGGTTTTACTGTAACTGAATATGCAGCTATGTAAACCCGTGCAATATTCTTAATGTGCAATAATTATTACACAAATTGGGATTTACAATCTACATTTTTCACCACTATTTATTATTATCCATATACTTTACATTCTGTAGCTTATTTAGTTTGTACTGTGCCAGTTTAGTGTCTAATTCAATGCTCTTTGGTCAGATTGGCTTCTTGACTTTTGATATTTGAACTGTATTTCTGCTGTTGTAACAATTACACTCCCCCAAAGTGTGACTAATTATAGTGACTTATACTTATACTTAGTCTTATTCTTACTGAAATGAATGAAGGACCTGTGACTGTTTGATGCGAAAAATATGCAACTCATTTTCTGTAGTGAATATACAGGGTGTCCTGGTGGGTCAGTCTGTCTCAGCTTGTCAGGGTCATCTTATCTGTGACACAGCTGCAAAGAGCGAAACATCTGACGCTTGGGTTTTTTGCTATAAACATGGCTAGAAATTAAAGGAAACGTGGCTGACAGCTCAAAACAATGTGGATTTGGTAGCTGACACCATGCAAATGATAAAAATGTAAATAACTGACATCTTTAAAAACCCTGCTGCCTGTGAGGATGAAGACAGAAGCAAAGAGGGAAGTTCATTTAGTAGTAGTGAGGTGAACAATATGTAGTGATTCTTAAAAACTATTTAAGACTAAAATTTTCCCATGGTGTTTGACCAATGGCAGCCTGCTGGGTGCATGGTGACTGATGCTGTTTCTCAAAAATTCAACCACAAAGAGGACATTTCAGCAACTATAGTTGCATCAGACACAAAAAACTTGCAGCTGTTCCAGAGAACAGACGGAGGATGGCTCCGCTGGCTTTAATCCTCATTTTTGTGCTTCAGTTCAAAGGTAAATTTCTGATTTTCTTTTGTTATTCAATGTTGTTATTAAGTGTTTATCACAGTTTTAATAGTTGTACAGCACGTGGGACTGAACTATAGTGAGTTTAGCGTTGAGTAGCACAGACAGGATAATTTGTTAAAAAGCTGTTTAAACTATTTGAAAAACTAAAGAAGAAAAACATCTTCAGTCTTTTTTCACAGAAGGCATCAGTGAACAACGCATCTTTCTCTACTACAGACCTGGACATGAAGCCATTCTGCCATGTACCAGTGTATCATCCTCTGACACAACATGCTCCAGAGTTAACTGGCTTTACAGCAGAGATCAGTCTCAGACACTAGAAGAAGTTAAGAAAGGAAATATTAGAAAGAATTCAACTCGAGCTGCCAGACTGAAGCTGACCATAAACTGTTCTCTGGTCATCAACAACATCACTGCTGAGGATGCTGGTTTATACACCTGTCGGCAGGAGGGAGGAAGAGACAGTGGAAGTGACAGTTTAACACATCTAAGTGTTCTGACAAGTGAGTGTTGTGTCTATGAAATATTAGGAGGGGAAAATGATTTGTTAACATGAAGGTGAAATAGTGAATAGTGAAACAACACTGTGG